>JBBPBQ010000003.1:47584828-47628763 GCA_037974755.1 Cicer yamashitae
TTTTTATAAAAACAATTTTTTATAATTGATTTAAAAAAATTATTTTTCATCATAATAAACAAACACAGAATAATTTTTATTTTATTTTTATGAAATCTTTATATTATAAATATCAAACTCATTTTTTTATAATAAATAGTAGACGAGTCCACAAATTTAGAAAAAAGAATTCTTAGGCAAAGATTAATTAATACACTCCTTTTATCAAAGAAAAAAAAGAAATTAATTAATTTCGCTAATGAATGTAACATAAAAATAATATTATAATTAAAAAGAACAAAAAATCACATACGAATTAACGGTAGTATTGACCATTTATTCAAAATAAAATAAATAAAAACAATGGTGTAAAAAAAAAAAAAGAAGAACAATAATACTCCAACAACCGTTTCTGCTACTACTTGCTGTTGTCCCACAGCATATATATTGAGTTTTGAGTATTTGTTGCTCTCTCAAACATCTTTCTCTTCTCTTTCCTACTTCAAAGTTGAAATCATTCATGGGTTTCTTCAAATGGGTCAACTTGTTCTTCATCATTTTCAATTGCTTTTTACCAATCTTCTCAGATTCCTCCTCCACTTCAAATGACCACTTGCCAATCACCAAGTTCCTTGATTTAGCCAAAAACCCTCAAGTTTTTGATTGGATGGTGGATATAAGGAGGAAGATTCACGAGAAACCAGAATTGGCTTATGAGGAATTTGAAACTAGTGAGTTGATTAGAGCAAAATTGGATGAATTGGGTATTCCTTATAAACACCCAGTTGCAGTCACAGGTGTTATTGGTTACATAGGAACTGGTCTTCCTCCTTTTGTTGCACTCAGAGCTGACATGGATGCTCTTCTCATGCAGGTTTACATTTTTTTGTTTTGGTTTTTTAATTGTTATGATGGATTTTTAATTTGGGTTTGTTGAAAAATGAAAACTTTGCAATTCTAAGTTCAACCCTTTTTGCAATTTTTGGGTTGTTATTTCTATGAGGATATTGTTTTTTTGCTATATTTTATTGATTTTTGTTTTGTTATACTTAGGAATTGGTGGAGTGGGAGCACAAGAGTAAAGTACCTGGAAAGATGCATGCATGTGGTCATGATGCTCATGTTGCTATGCTTCTTGGTGCTGCAAAGATTCTCAAGGACCTTGAAAAAGAGTTACCAGTATGTTTTTATTTTTATTTTATTTTAATGTTCATTGTCCTTCATACATGAGATAATTTCATGCTCTGCTTATTTTCTTTTATGCTTTGTTGATGTACTGATTTTCAAATAAAATTGGAATTTGAGGAGGTTACTTCTTCTCAAGAACACGTGTGATCTTTGAAGGTTTTATGCTTTAACAGAGGTTGCCGTTGCAACTTGCAATTGCTACCTCTTTGGTTTGAGAAAAAAGTTTTCTATGTGCATTTTCTGTTTACATTTTCAATTACAAAAATGTTGTCTTGTTTTTGCTTTATTTTCTAGTTTCAATTACTTGTGTAGAGAGTATGAAAACAGAAAATAAAGTAATATCGGTGTGTTCTTTTGGAACCAAGCATGCCATTCAATTGCAGAAACTAGAAACATTATGAAAATTTATGCAGTTAGATTGCTATAGTCGCGGAAACTTTTGAAACCTTATTGCAGTCACAATAACAGTTGTGGACCGCGATTTAAAACAACAACATTGCTATATGTCACAACAACAAAAATCATGAATATCACAAAGTTATGCGTATCAGATTTTCCGAACAAAGAAGAAATTTTTGAATCTGCTTTTGACGGAAAACATGGGTCCATGGCCAATGATATTAAACAATTTGCTGTTTAAGATTATTCTGTGTTTTTAGTTTAACCAAGCCAAATTCAAAACATGATTTCTGTTTCTTACATTTTCATATTGTGAAACTTTTGCCAAATTTTGAGTTCTCATAATCCCACCTTTGTATGTTATAGTCATCATATCATATGGCATACTGCTTAAGTCTTTGAAACATAAGTCAGTGCATCAATTATTGTTGGAATTCTAACCAACACATAGTCAAAAGACTGAAAAAGAATTAAAACTTTTTTTTCCTTTCTGAATTATGTTGTTCGTCTGGTTTCATCCTTATATGGATCCGTTGTATAATTCCTTATTTTGTATAGGGAACTGTTGTTCTTGTTTTTCAACCAGCAGAAGAAGGAGCTGGTGGGGCTAAGCAAATTGTAGATGCTGGAGTCTTAGAAAATGTCTCTGCCATATTTGGACTACATGTCAATCATAACTTACCTTTAGGTGAAGTGGCATCTAGGTCTGGTCCTTTGTTTGCAGGAAGTGGCTTCTTTGAAGCAATAATAAACGGCAAAGGAGGCCATGCTGCCATTCCTCAACATTCTATTGACCCCATATTGGCAGCTTCCAATGTGATTGTTAGCTTACAACACATTGTTTCTCGCGAGGCCGATCCCCTGGATTCCCAGGTGAACATCTTATTTCATTTATTGCTTTCCTTTCTAACTGCTCATTAGAACTTAGTTTGCACCATTCTTTGAATCCATCATTGTCAAAGCAGCCACCCTATCTTGTATGCTATGCAACACTGACACAGACACGGAAAGGACTCCGATAATCATTTGAAAATTGGAAGAAATGTAATGTAACTACACATGTCTATGACAATGATACACACATGATAACATTTTATTTTGTCATGTATTTGGTACACATCTCATCATGATATGATATGATATAATGTATACCATTTTTAAATAACAAATTTACCATTATGAACAATTACATAAGTATTTTATTTTTCAAATTATTTTTAAATATGATAAATTAATAAAAAATTAAATAAGTAATGAAATAATTTTATATTTAAAACTATCCATTGACTCTATTAAATAAATAATGTAATTTAAAAAAAATTCATGAGTAACCAAATAATTCTATTTTGTTTATTAGATAATCTAATAAAGATATGTATATATATATATAAATGGCAAAATTACCCTTGTAAACCAATTATATTTATTTTAAAATTACAATTGATTTTCATATTTTTATAATTTTGAATACTAATTTATTAAACTATAAAAGACAAAACTACCCTTGTGATAAAATCATTTAAGTCATAAATGTTATTTAAATTAATTATTAATATTTCATTTTTAAGTTTAATATCAAATTCTTTTAATTTTATTTTATATTTATATTTTATTAGATTTAAATTTTCGTATTTTAGATTGTATTTTATAAATTGTTATTATATTTGTATTGTATTATATTTTAATTTTATATTTTAAATTATATTTTATAAGGGTAATTAAGTAAATTACCGTTCTTATCATATCATGTTAGTTTCTAACCCAACTCATATTTAGGACAAAAATTTCAACTAGAGAGACACGATAAAATAAAATTTTGGATTAACTTATGATATCTTATTGATTCATCAAACACTGAATTGATATGATAACTTATTTCTATCCTGTCTCTTATTATATCTATCAAATGGACCCTAAATGGAAATTATAAAGAACAAATGGATACAAAAGGAAAGCATTGGCAGAGTCCATCTCAGCAAACCATTTTCTTTAACAATTCTTGACTTCCCTAGTTTTCTGTCACTCTTTTATGTTATTTACTTTTAGTTTAGAAGTATCACTTACACCTTTTTGTCACTTTACTTAATTTGACACCATATCCTTGTTATCAAATTATCATTGTTTGAAGCATTAAAAGCTTTGTATTCTTTTGGGACTTCTACTTAGATGAGCTCTAACTCATCACATTATCTTGTGAACCAAGGAAAAAAAACTGGGAAACATACCACAACATTATCTGTTTACGATGATTTTTGAATATGATGCTCACAGGTTGTGACTGTAGCAAAATTTCAAGGAGGCGGTGCATTCAATGTTATTCCAGATTCTGTCACAATTGGTGGCACCTTCCGAGTTTTTTCGGACGAAAGCTTCGTGCAACTGAGAAGCCGGATTGAGCAGGTCCGTTATGAAGAAAAATAGATTCATTTTGTGCTTTAAATGGAAATAATGAGCTCTATTTTTTTTTCTTGCATCATCAATATTTGCTATACATATTGTTAAACAACATACATTAAGTAGATGTTCTGGATTCGAATTCGGATTGTGATAGACATAAACCCTTGTTAGGCACTGAGACTGTTTCATTTGTGTAGGTTATCACAGGACAGGCTGCTGTCCACAGATGCAATGCAACAGTCAGCTTCCTTGAAGAAGAGAGGGGTTTCTTCCCTCCAACTATAAACAATGGTGGCTTGCATGGCTATTTCCAAAGTGTCGCCGGGAGTATGCTTGGTGTTGATAAAGTTAAGGACATGCAACCGGTGATGGGATCAGAGGACTTTGCGTTCTATCAACAGGCTTTGCCGGGATACATCTTCCTCCTTGGAATGGAAAATCCCTCGGTTGAACGTCTTCCGTTGCCGCACTCACCGTATTTCAAAATCAATGAAGATGCACTTCCTTATGGCGCGGCACTTCATGCCGCTTTAGCTGCTAGGTATCTTGTTGAATTTCATCAGGAGGTATCAGTAGTAGAGGGGAAATATCATGATGAGTTATAACAAAAGGTTATAAAAAAGGCCATATCATTTGGGTTGGACACATTTGTTGTAGATGAAATTTAAATGGAAAATTCTTAAATTTAATAGAGAAAGTTGGCAACAAACACAAGAATCCCACTTGGGAGCATGTAATGCTTCCAAATAATAAATGGTCAGCAATCAGTCAAATCTCTTATTATCATGCATTCTTCTCAGTTACTCATGAACGTATATCAATTCAAATTCTAATCATTCCATAATCCTTTTTTTAGAATGTTATATTATGAACACGTCTTTTTCTATAATTCACTCAATTACTTATGTGCATTTATCAATTCAAGAATGTCATATAGTATGACAAATTTTGCTTACGAATGTCATGAATATACACTTAGTCTAATTTATAAAGAAAAAAAATGGTTTTAAATTCATTATGGCGAAAATCACGGGGTAGTGTCTAATAAAATCCATTGAAATTGTATGGCTGATGAAAACCATTGAAATTGTGTCATGCATATAATTTTTGATGTAAATGACAAATATTATGTTTGATATATATTATATCTCAAAACTGAGTGCTACTTCAAAGATGCAACATAGAGGGTGGCTGGCCTGTTTCAAATTCCTTAGATCTTTGAATGCCATATCTTATTATAAAAGAGTTCTGAAAGCATTTGGTGCATCTTTTCTAGCAAATGCCAATTAGGAATCAAATTAAGGGAAGATGGTTTGAATACATTAGAGTATATACATGGTTTAAACAGTAATTTTGAGATTATAAACATATTTTAAGGAAAAAAATTATATATGTTTGGGTACGCGTTTGCTCCGAATTTTCATTATTTTTTTAATGATAAAAGAAGTTATGCTTTAATGTTTATAAGCGTATGAGTTAATATGTGAATTTGATCACTCAAACCAACTCGATCTGTACTTTGATTCAAATTATTCGAATTTAAGTTCAGTCCTAATCAACCTGTTTAAACTCAATAATATTTCATTCAGATAGCAAAATTAATATATTGAACTCGTAAACTCGGCGTTCCATTATAGTGAATTGTATGTATTCCTTCAAATAGTTTGACTTCAACATTATTAACATTAAAAATAAATATTTTTTGTTAAATGTGAGTGCAAAACTAAACGACACATATTTATTAAACTCAATAATTATACTTTAAATAGATTAATTTCTATGTACAAATGATGATTTTTATTTTTTTATTTTCTTATATATATTCAATCAAATTACACTAGTGACGTTACTTCTTAAAATATTTTTACAAAAACCTAATTTAATTAGATGTATGTGTAAACAAATTTTTAAATCAACTTTTAATTAAAATAAATTTTATTTTATGAAAGTGAAATAGTAGCGTGTACCATAAAGAAATGTGTTAACATACTAAAGAAAAAATTTGATATTTAAAATTGTGTATTTTCTTCCTAAAAGATTATACATTCTACTTTTTAAATATATGATTAGAATTTAAAAAAAAAATTCGGCGTTAAAGCGTAGATTTTAGATATGAAACTGTAACTTCAACTAAAAATAAATTTATAACCAAACATATATTTACTCCATGAACCTCTAAAACCCCCAATTCCAATTCCAATCTCAATCCCAATCCCTATTTCCCAAAGCATGGCCAAACCCTCGAATTGCTCTGCGAATGCCTCGCTTTCAAAAACGCAGAATTTGTCTTATCAGGCTCAGGTTAAAGCTAAAGAAGAACAAGTTCGTGATTTAATCGCACATGTTGGAAAGTTTTCTCACAAAGAATTGGAATTGCATTTTATTATGAAGTCTATGGTTCCTTTGTGATATTCAATTTCATTATAGAAACTAGGTTAGTTTGTTAGTTACTGTTCTGTTTGTCACTTTCAAAAACTAAGGCCATTTTTGGATAACAAAACATAATTAATTGTTCATAGCAGCATTAGCTCTTATAATGTAAATATATAAATATTTATGTATAAATTATTTCTATAACAAAAGATATAATAAAGTCAAATTGTTGTCACATTAGAAATAATATGTTTTCATACTCTATCCAAGAGAACGAATGGAAATAAGCTTCATAAGCTCTATCCAACATTTTTACAAGTGCTTATTTATGTTAATAGATAAGCTCAAATAAATCAATCCAGACGGACGTTATCTCATGCATCATTTGGTTTATAACTAACTAACTAACTAACTTGTGTTTTCTTTTGTTGTGTAGATGGAATTCTCATTTGGTCTCCATAAATGGTTGCCTAAAGAGTTGCTGCACGAAAGAAATGGCTACTGCAAATTGATCTTGCTAATAAGGTATACAAGGTAATATTTTATTTATTTAGAATGAGTTACAAACTTAGAATTTTGAACCAGAAAGGTTAGCCATAGGCTAAAGCGAAAAGCTTGTAACAAAAAAGGGATGAAAAAATCAGGGGTAGGAAACTAAAATTATCGCACAAATTTAAATTAGGGCCTGTTTGGATTGACTTATTTAAGCTTATCTACTGGCATAAACATTTATGAAACTGTTTGGGAGAACTTATGAAAATAGCTTATGGCATGTCCATAAGTTGTTTTTAGCCAATTTTCAAAAGCTATCCGAATAGCTTATGAAAACAACTTATAACTTATATAAAAACAGTTTGATTTTATTTGACCTTGTGTTGTAAAAATAACTTATACATTAGTGTTTATGCTATAAGCTGTTAAATAAACTGTTTATTCAGTCAATGCCTTAGCCTTTTGTTTTTCTTGGCTGTCTCCTATTTTTTCGAGTTTGGTTTGTTCACAAAACCTTTATGTTTGAATTGGTGGTATGTAATTGAATGGAGTGAAACGGAAAGAAACAAAATGGAGAGGAATGGAATACAGGTCCCTTTCCATTGAAGATGATATTCTATTTCATTTCAGTTTTTAAAATATCCAAATAGTCGAATATCATACCATTCTATTCCATTCCATTGCATACTACCAATCGAAACATACTTAAGCTACTGAGATTTATAACTATTCATGATCATTTTTACAATTATGCTCCATTAGAAAGTTAGATGTGTGTGGGTGGCTGGGAGTTTACACTTATGATCATCAGCCAGTAAAATTTGGTTATCGAGAGCTTGCCACCTGAAACACAGAAACAGAAATGTACCTAACTGAAGGGAGCCTTATCTGAAATACCAAAGAGGCACCGACCCTTTTTGCCTGTTTTTATCAATAACCTACACATATTTGATTTCATATCACAACTGGGAAGTTTATTACATTCCCCTTACGTTTTGACTTAAACATTTGAATAGGTTATTGACTTCTTGCAGCTATCCAAGAATGTTGGAGAGATCCGCATTTGGTTTCTCTCCTTGCAATGTACATTAACACTCAGGATTTCTTAAGCACTTGATGCTGAGAAGTGGAAGGTATTTAAGTTATATTTTTTGTTCCCCTGTTTTAATTGCTTTAGGTACATATGGACCCCCCCGTTTGATTGAAAATTCATATTATATAGATGATTTATGTAAAATTATATAAAAATCTAAAATCGTTTGATATGTTATTGAGATACATCAAAATTAACGTTTTATATGTTTTTATTAAATGTCGTTAATCTTGATGAGTCTCAATAATCTATCAAATGATTTTATGTTTGTGCAAAATTTTACATGAATGATTTATATGATATAAATTTTCAATCTAACGATAATTTTGTAGAATGTGTATCCGTTAAAATATTATTGACTGGTGTAACATTACATCAGTGTAATTTGATCGCTCCTCATTTAGAGAAATTTGTTTATTTTGAGAAACATTATTGACTGATGTAACATTAAAAGGAGCTAAGCCCCAAAATATGTTTATACAATTTAATATAACATTAAAAGAGTTTAATGGTCTTATATTGTCGGTGTAATACAGTTTTACACTGACATTTAATGAAAGGCTACCATTTTTCCACATCACACTATCAGTTCCAAAATAACTATACAAAGGTGGAGTGGTGTGGTAAAGTAGTGAATTCTAGTTTGATGTCGGTGTAAAAATGTTTTACAACATACTCTTTAATTCCATATTAAAAACATCCTAAAAACAGCACTCTATGCAAGAAAGCTTTGTAACCAATCCAATTTTTTTTGGACAGATGCAACCAATCCAAATTAAAGAATTAAATTATTTTCCGATAAAAACCAAATGGTTCCATACTAGTATTTATATAAATTTCTTACTTTTAGTTAAAAACATAATTTTCTTACTCAATAAAAACCGACCAAATGATATTTGTCAAATACTTTTTATGAGAAAAAAATGGTAAGGCAGGCATGGAGAAATAGAAATTATCACGTGCAGGGGATGTGGACTTTTTTTTTGAAAGATGCAGGGATGTGGACTTATTTTAGTTTTGAATTATTATTTGTATATAATAATAAAATACTATTTTTCTGACTAAGTAAAAAAATTGTCTTTCTATTCTATTTTCTTTATGGGAAATAATTAATATTACAAATACTTAAAAAATGAACCAAATCATTGATCGGTTATTTTAACATCTCTCCATTTTTTTTTGGTAGTTCATCTCTCTCCATTTATTTATGTAAAATAAGGATATGTAAGTTTGACCAATCAATAAATATCAAATGTATTGAGTCATACTAAATATTACTTTCCCCGTCTTACAATTAATGACAAATGGTATTGTTTTTTATTTGTTTATTATTATTATTATACATTTATTTGCTATGAACAACAATATTTCATTTATCTTTTTGTTTGATTCAATTTCTCTATCTTAAATATAAACAAAAGATTAAATGTATTTAGTGTTAGTCTTAAACTAAATATTTTTTTAATTTTTTGTTTGTATTTGAGAGTAGAAGGAATACTATTCAACCTAAATTTAATTGTTCCAAATACTAAACGACATCCACGCCTTAAATAAGTGATTAAATATTTTAAGAATCTATTACTAAGGCATTTTAAAACTCGTGTACAAAAAAATATAGTTGAGATAATTTCTATTTCTCAAAAGACATGGAGAACTTCATTTAAAAAGAGGACACACATGTGAGATATTGTTTTTTTTTGTTACTCAACATGTGAGATATTGGTGGAATCTACTTTTTAAAATACTTCTGAAAATGTGTCCTACCAATACCTCACTTATGTCTATCTCTATAATAAATAGAGATCTTGACAAAAATGTATAGTTTAGGAAAAAAACCATTTTTAGTAGATTCTTAGACACAAATTAATTTGTGCAACAACTTGAAAATTGTTTTTGTTAGATGGTTAGCAAATGGTAACGCTCATACTTCTGTTAGAGCATCTATCTCTTATATATTCCTCGCAATAGTTTATATTACATTCTAGATTGTATTTCTTCTATTATTATAAATGAATGCATTGAATTCAGCAACAACAAAAAAAAACCATGAATGCATTGAATTTGTTTGACACAAAAAAAAAGACAGATTAATTAATATACTCCTTTTCTCAAAAAATTAAATTCTCTTTAGTCAAATAAATAGATTCTCCTAAACGAGGATGAATGTACAAATAATATAGTATAGTAGTAATAATAAAAAAAAAGAACAAAAAAAAAATGCTGTAAAAAAAAAAGAACAATAATACAACAGTTCTGCTACTACCTGCTGTTGTCCCATTGCATATATAACATCTAGTGAGTTTTGAGTATTTGTTGCTCTCTAACATCTTTCTCTTCTCTTTCCCACTTCAAAGTTGAAAGCATTCATGGGTTTCTCCAAATGGGTCAACTTGTTCTTCATCATTTTCAATTGCTTTTTACCAATCTTCTCAGATTCATCCTCCTCCACTTCAAATGACCACTTGCCAATCACCAAGTTCCTTGATTTAGCCAAAAACCCTCAAGTTTTCGATTGGATGGTGGATATAAGGAGGAAGATTCATGAGAATCCAGAAATGGGTTATGAGGAATTTGAAACTAGTGAGTTGATTAGAGCAAAATTGGACGAATTGGGTATTCCTTATAAACACCCAGTTGCAGTCACAGGTGTTATTGGTTACATAGGAACTGGTCTTCCTCCTTTTGTTGCACTCAGAGCTGACATGGATGCTCTTCTCATGGAGGTCTACAGTTTTTTATGATGGTTTTGATTTTTTAATTATTATGATGAATTTTTAATCTGGGTTTGTTGAAAAATGAAAGGCTAAAATGTAGGTTTGTCCCTCAAGTTTTACAATCTGCCGATTTTGGTGCCTATATTTTGAAAATAGTAATCTTGGCCCCTTAGCTTTATCCCCTTTTGCAAAATTCAGGCTCTTTGATTTTGACCAGGTCAACGTTGATGTAGACTCATTTTTGACTGGGTTAGTGCCGATGTAGACTCATTTTTAAAAACTTGTACGCTCAGATGTGGAATTTAATTAAAAAATGAATAAAAAATATATTGTCACATGGCTGTTGTCTAATGATAGCATTTTGTCAACAAAACCTAGGTTTCATTATGCGATTTTTTCTACCAATTTTCTTCTTTCTATGGAAAGAAGAAATCGCATAATGAAACTTAGGTTTTGTTGACCAAATGCTACCGTTGGACAACGGTCACATGACAATATATTATTTATTTAATTAAATTTCATGTTTGCGCATTTTTAAAAATGAGTCCACATTAACGTTGACCCGGTCAAAACAAGAGGGGCCCGACTTTTGCAAAAATGGATAAAGTTAAGGGGCCAAAATTGTCGAATTGTGAAACTTAGGGGTCTAGAAGTGCATTTTAGCCCAAATGGCAACTTTGCAACTCTTAAGTTCAACCCTTTTTGAAATTTTTGGTTTTGTTGTATTACTAAGAGGATATTTTTTTGTATCTTTATTTTATTGATTTTTTTTGTTAAACTTAGGAATTGGTGGAATGGGAGCACAAGAGTAAAGTACCTGGAAAGATGCATGCATGTGGTCATGATGCTCATGTTTCTATGCTTCTTGGTGCTGCAAAGATTCTCAAGGAGCTTGAAAAAGAGTTGCCGGTATGTTTTTTCACATTTTTATTTTATGTTCATTCTCCTTAATACATGAGATAATTTTATGCGCTGGTATTTTTTTTAATGCTTTGTTAATGTACTGATTTTGAAAATAATTTAGAGTGAGAGTGTGAGGAGGTCACTGTTTCTCAAGAACATGTGTGATCTTTGAACAGAGGTTTTTTTTGACATAAAGTTTCAACAGAGGCTGCTGTTGCAATTGCAACCTCTTTGGTTTAAGAAAAAAATTTCTATCTGCAATTTTAGTTTACTTTTTCAAATTACAAAAATGTTATCTTATTTTCACTTTATTTTTTCTAGTTTCAATTACTTGTGTAGAGAAAATTAAAACCAAGCATGCCATTAAATTGCATAAACTACAAACATTATGGAAAATTGTGATTGTGGAAAATTGTGAACGAATCCGGCTGATGTGCAGGTGGGTTGCTATAGTTGCAGAAACTTTTGAAACCTTATTGCAGTTACAATAACAGTTGTGGACTGCAATTTAAAACACCAAGAGTGCTATATATCACAGAAAAAAAATCTTGAATTTCACGAAGTCACGCGTGTCAGATTTTCTGAATAAAGGAGAAAATTTTCAATCTGCTTTTGACGGAAAACATGGGTCAATGGCCAATGATAGTATTTCACAACACTTCATTGATGGAACTCTTTCGTGACATCAAGCAATTTCTTTAAAACACTCCCGTCCAACCGTTATGTACTTTTGCTGTTTAAGATGTTTCTGTGTTTTTAGTTCATTCATGCCAAAGTAAAAAATGACTTCTGTTTATTTGCATATTGTCAAACTGCTGCCAAATTTTGAGTTTTCATTATGCCAACTTTGTATGTTACAGTCATCCTATCATATGGCATGCTACTTAAGTCTTTGAAACATAAGTCAATGCATCAATTATTCTTGCAATTCTAACAAACACATAAAAGACTGAATTATCTTGTTTGACTGTTTTAATCCTTCTATGGATCCGTTATATCATTCCTTATTTTGTATAGGGAACTGTTGTTCTTGTTTTTCAACCAGCAGAAGAAGGAGGTGGTGGGGCTAAGAAAATTGTAGATGCTGGAGTCTTAAAAAATGTCTCAGCCATATTTGGATTACATGTCAATCATAACATATCTTTAGGTGCAGTGGCATCTAGGTCTGGTCCTTTGTTTGCAGGAAGTGGCTTCTTTGAAGCAATAATAAGTGGCAAAGGAGGCCATGCTGCCATTCCTCAACAGGCTATAGACCCCATAGTGGCAGCTTCCAATGTGATTGTTAGCTTACAACATATTGTTTCTCGCGAGGCTGATCCCCTGGACACCCAGGTAAACATCTTGTTTCATTTATTGCTTCCCTACGAACCACTCATTAGAACTTAGTTTGCACCATTCTTTGAATCCGTCATTGTCAAAGCAGCTTCCTTGTCTTGTATGCTATGAATAATCGACAAAAAACGGACACGACACTGATAATAATTTGAAAATTGGAAGAAACTAAATGTGTCGGTGTTGTTTCGATGTCAGACACTGACACGTATCCGACATCGAACACACCTTCAATCTGAAGTGTCGGTGCTATATAGCTAGTATGTGTTTACTTAAACAGTTAAACATCAAATGGGATATACAAAACGAAATTATTGGCAGAGTCCAAGTCAGCAATACTCATGTTGGAGGCACACTATCTTGCAAACTCTTGAGTTTTGTGGCTATTTGAGGAAAAAAAAGTTTCGGGAAACATACCACAATATTATTTGCTTACTATGTTTTTTAATATGATGAAACCTGAGGCCTTTATGCCTTCCTAACATAAATAATATCCTCACAGGTTGTGACTGTAGGACATTTTCAAGGAGGTGGTGCATTCAATGTTATTCCAGACTCTGTCACAATTGGTGGCACCTTCCGAGCTTTTTCATATGAAAGCTTCATGCATCTGAGAAACCGGATTGAGCAGGTCCGTTATGAAGAAAAATAGATTCATTTTGTGCTTTAAATGGAAATAATGAGCTCTAATTTTTCCCCCATCATCAATAGTTATACAAATTGTTAAGCAACATACATTAAGTAGATGTTCTGGATTCGGATCGAGATAGACACGGCCCCTTTGCATGGAAAATTCTACGTGGCCAATTTTCTTTTGTTGTCATTCTTATCTTATTTCTGTCACTTACTTAATGATTGTACTTATGTTATAGTTATCACTGCGATCCTATTAGGCACTGACTGTTTCATTTATGTAGGTTATCACTGGACAAGCTGCTGTCCACAGATGCAATGCAACAGTCAACTTCCTTGAAGAAGAGAAGATTTTCTTCCCTCCATCTATAAACAACGCTGGATTGCATGACTATTTCCGAAGTGTTGCCGGGAGTTTGCTTGGCATCGACAAAGTTAACGATATGCAACCGGTGATGGGAGCTGAGGACTTTGCATTCTATCAACAGGCTTTGCCTGGATATATCTTCCTTCTTGGAATGCATAATCCCTCGGCCGAACGTCTTCATATAGTGCATTCACCGTATTTCAAAATCAATGAAGATGTACTTCCTTATGGTGCTGCACTTCACGCCTCGTTAGCTGCTAGGTATCTTGTTGAATTTCATCAGGAGGAGGTGCCAGTAGTAGAGGGGAAATATCATGATGAATTATAGCAAAGGTTATCACAAAAGGCCATATCATTGGGTTGGACACATTTGTTGTAGATGAGTTATCATTTTTATTCTAATAATAATAAAAATATCACAACCCTTTGTGTTAGAATCTTTAACTTCAGTGATCTATTGTGGCAAATCTTTAGCTATAAGTCCATCAAAATCAGCTGTTGTGCGCGTTTATCAATTTCCACCACAATGGGTGAATAATTCTTTGAAATCCCGATAATAAGGTAATTTTGATAGAATCATTAGATCTTGATAGAGCAGAACGAGTTCTATTTTTTTTTTGGTATGTACATTTAGAGGAGAACAAAATGCCGATAAAAAATGTTAAATAACTTTATTTTTAGAACATTATTATGTAAAGGAAGTGGAATATGATGATAACTTAGATTAATTAAACAACCATTTGCGTCTTTAAATATGTTAGCAATGTTAATGGTGAATTAAAATTACAAAAATATATTTGGTGTTCAATTGGATCTTTCATTAAATTATTAATAAAAAACATATTAGATATATTTTTAAAGCTTTGATACATTCAGGCTAAAATGATTGTTTATTTAATAATTTATTTATAAGTAATTGAATAAATACATCTTTAAAAAAATTTGAATAAATTCATCAAAACGCTTAGTATTCTGTATGTCACAATGAAGTTTTATCGAGAAAATGTCAAAGCTCCAAAATGTAGATTCAATTGAACATATAACTACACAATAATTCAATGCAAACTAAATATATTGTATGTACATATTCATTTTTAGAAGAGTCAATTAATTCAGAAGAGTTAAAATTGATTTTGATAAATTTAAAAATTTATTTTTATCAAAATTTAAAATTTATTTTAATGATTCTAAGACTTTTTTCTTAAACTTGATTAATTTAATGATACCCAAGTGAAATAAGTTTTGCATGCACAAATTTATTTGTATCATTAAATTAATAAATTTCATTGTCAAATGAAATATTGTGAGACTTATTGATCAAATGATAAAAAATAAATGCAAAACTATTTTACTTGTGGTAATTAGACAAAGCTGCAAAGCTTAAACTTGTCAAAAAGCATATTGATGTTTGTTTATGCTTCTGATTCAAAGACAGTGTCGTCACCATGATGTTTCAATAAGCAAATAATCAAACACTTGGCAGGCGTAGCAGTAGTAGTATTGCAAAACCGCGAAATGGCTACCATTTCAAACCTAACAAACTCTCTCCCACTCCATATCCGAAAATTCAAGTTCCCACCTTCATCTCCATCTCAATCTCATCGTTTTCCTCTTTCTACTCTCTCATGCTCTCTCCCCGAACCACAACCCCAACCCCAACCCAACAACACAACTTCAAATTCCAAAACCTCCAATCCCAATTCCAATTCTAATGCCAATGCCAATGCCAATGCCAATGTCAATTCCTATTTCCCAAAGCGTGGCCAAACCATCGAATTGCTCTGCGAATCCCTCGCCTACAAAGGCAAAGGACTTTGCAAAGTCACTGAAACCGGTTTCGTCGTCATGTGCGACCGTGCACTTCCCGGCGAACGATTCATTGGTCGTGTCACTCGCAAAAAGGGAAATTACGCTGAGGCTACTAAGCTTGAAACTTTAACTCCTCCCTTTGACATTGTCGATGCGCCTTGCGTTTATGTTCCTCATTGTGGTGGTTGCAAAACGCAGAATTTGTCTTATCAGGCTCAGGTTAAAGCTAAAGAGGAACAAGTTCGTGATTTAATCGTACATGTTGGAAAGTTTTCTCACAAAGATTTGGAATTGCATGGTATTATGAAGCCTATTGTTCCTTGTGACATTCAGTTTCATTATAGAAACAAGGTTTGTTAGTTAGTTAGTTAATGCTCTGTTCTGTTTGTCACTTTTTAAAGCTAAGACAATGTTTGGATGAAAAAACTTAATTAAGCACTTATGGCATACATACTTATGTATAGATTAATTCTATCACAAAAGAGAAAATAAAGTCAAACAATTGTCTTGTATGATATAAGTTGTTTTCGTAAGCTCTATGAAACAGTTTTAGAATTGCTTATGCTAGTAGATAAACTCAAATAAATCAATTCAACCAGGTCCTATACATGGGATGTATAAGTTATTTCTATAACAAAAGATATAATGAAATCAAATTGTTGTCATATATCATATAAGTTGTTTTGATAAGCTATCTTGAAGAGTTTATAGAAATAAGTTTCATAAACTCTCCCAAAAGTTTCACAAGTGTTTATGTTAGTAGATAAGTTCAAATAATTCAATTCAAGTAGGCCTTATATATATGATGTAGATTCATTTGGATGATGCCTAACTTGTGTTTTGCTTTGTTTTCTTTCTTTGTGTAGATGGAATTCTCATTTGGTCCCCATAAATGGTTGCCTAAAGAGTTACTGCACGAAAGAAATATTGATGGTGGGAGTGAAAATTATGCATTGGGATTGCATATTCCTGGTTTTTTTGATAAAATTCTAAATGTTGACAAGTGCTTACTGCAAACTGATCCTGCTAACAAGGTATGGAATGTTATTTTATTTATTTAGAATGAGTTACAAACTTAGCATTTTAAACCAGAAAGCGTAGCCATAGGAGCCGGAGGCAAAATCTATTCTTTTAACTAGATGCGGCAGCCTGGAAAGTGAAAAGCTTGTAACAGAAAGAGATAAGACAACCACCTGGCTAGGAAACTCAAAAGCGGTCGTACAAATTTATGTCAGCCATCTCTTTTTCTTGGCCGTCTCCAATTTTCTCAAGTTTAGTTTGTTCACAAAACCTTTATGTTTGGATTGGGTGGTATGTAATGGAATAGAGTGGAAAGGAAATGAATGGGGTGGAGAGGATTAGAACAATTGAACAAAGGTCCCTTTCCATTGAAGATGATCTTCCATTGACGTCTCAATAAGGATGTCATCACTTTCCATTTCATTCCATCAATTTTTATAATAAATCCAAACAATGGAATATCTTATCGTTCTATTTCATTCCATTACGTACTATTCATGATCATTTTGACAATGTAACTATTCATGATCATTTTGACAATTATACTCCATTAGAAAGTTAGATGTGTGTTTGTGGGTGGCTGGGAGGGTGTTTACACTTTATAGTAAAATTTGGTTATCAAGAGCTCTGTGTCTGAAACACAGAAACAGAAATGTGCTGTAAGACGCCAGAGGTGTGTACTTAACTGAAAGCTGAAATACCAACGAGGCACGGACCCTTTTATGACTTCCCTTGTTTCGTCTCACAACATTGGACACTCCTCTTTGTGGCTTAGTTACACAATTTTATCTGGTTCCAGAGTTTTGTAAGATTCAACTGTTGCCTGTTTCTGTGACAGTAACCTACACTTATTTGATTTCATATCCCAACTGGGAAGTTTATTACCCTCTCCTTATGTTTTGACTTGAACATTTGAATAGGTTCTTGCAGCTATCCAAGAATGTTGGAGAGATCCTCAACTCGGTTTCTCTCCCTACAATGTTCATTCACACTTAGGATTTCTTAAGCATTTGATGCTGAGAAGTGGAAGGTATTTAAGTTATATTTTATGTTCCCTGTCTTAATTGTTTTAGGTACACTTGGACATTGTAGTTCTTGCATTTATGTTCTTAACCAACCATACAAAATCATCTTATAAGGTGAAAGATGCTTACCACTTATAACCACAATTCAGACCATATCATTATCCATTGTGTGACTCTCAACAAACACTAATGCCCAGGAATGGCATATGGAGGTAACCTAGGTGACTCGATAATATGAGTGACCCAACAAATATATGATAGACTCTTATACTCTTTTCGAATATGGGTTGAAATCAACCACACAAAACGACTTATAAGGTGAGGGATGACCACCATTTATGACTACTATTCAAACCATATCACTCTACAATGTGAGATTTCCTACACCGGATAATGCTCAACAAACAATTAATTTTAATGGGTGGAGTTAATTTTTCTTCTTCTAAAAATTAGGGCACATGTATGGGTGGATATGTTCTATAGAAATTTTCAATTAAACAATAAAGTCATCTAATCATAAGATAAATACAATCTCCATGATGTTTCAATTCCAAATTTTCAACAAAAATATATATCATGTGAGCAAATAATGCCTGAAGAAGGCATCAAATTTAAAGGGGCGAAATAACAATGTTTCATTTGAAGAGTACCTTGTTTTCTATCAATATTAACGTTTCATTTTTTGTTCCAGAAATGTAATGACCGGTCTGCCTGAAATAATGGTCAACTTTGTGACCTCTTCCTACAAGCCCGAGTTGCTGAAGGTCCTAGTTGATAAAGTTTCTGCATTTCCTGAAGTGGTGGGTACTTAAGTTTTTCAATTTTTGTTACGATTATACATTCCAAACTTTCTGTTCCTTAACTTTCCAAACTCCTAAAATCTGTTATGCTTTGAAATAAGTTTTTTTTTTTTTTTTTTTTTTTTTTTTTTTTTTTCTGTTGAAGATATTTAATTATTAAGTGCTTTAAGGTTATTGAGAGTGGGTCTTAACATGGTAGTAGAGTTTCTATGATCAAGTGGTCTGGAGTTTTGAGCCTTGCTACGCCCATTCTTTTTGATCAAATTTAATTTCTATTTAAGGTAAAATTGGCTTATGCATTCTTCATGCTTCAAGCCAAAATGGCTATAGCCCGTGGGATGTCTAATTGGAAAAGACACAAAGCTATGTGGCGCTTCCTCCTAGCATCTTAAGCTTTTAAGTTTTAGGAGAGTTGCTCCTTAACTATATCTATCAATTTCGTTGACTCCTAGATTTCAAATTTCAAGGTATATCCCGGGGACGGATCTGTAACACCACACTACTAACTAAATAGGGAGGGGATGGAACTGAGGTGACTGATGCGGAGCGAACTAGAAGCAATGAAGGGGGATATGTAAGAGATTGCTTGAAAAAAGTGATGTGATTTTAGTTTGGAGTAAAAATTTCATTTTTGCATCGGGTTTCCCTCATTAATTAATTGTCATTTTATTCAATATTTAAATTTAAAATCAACTGTCTCAGTTTTGTGTGTGTGGATATTTGACCTTGTTAACCTTAGTTGCAAACTATATGTATATATTGTATTTAATACCATTGAAGTTCCTTCGCTGCATGAATGATAGGTAAGCGTCATGAATAATGTAAATACTTCTGTTGGTAACACATCTGTTGGGGAGGAGGAATACACTTTGTACGGGAAATCTAGCATTACAGAGACCTTAAGAGGGCTTACATTCCAAATATCAGCAAACTCTTTCTTTCAAACAAATACTCATCAGGTTTACAATATGCCAAAAAATTTGGCTCTCTTTAGATCCTGTCCCATATTTTTTTTCTTGAAGTGAATCATGACCATCAGCAAAGAAATATAAGCAATTTTTTTCCCTATTAGGCAGAAGTTTTGTATAAACTTATAGAAGAATGTTCCGGCATTAGAGGAGATGGCTCAGAAATTGTCCTGGACCTGTTTTGTGGAACAGGCACTATAGGTCTGACACTTGCAAGAAGGTAATCTGTTATCTACATTTGGTTTTAGTAGTTTAAGGACAAACTGTCAAACAATTAAAGTAACGTCTTCTTTTCTAATTTTGAACAGTGTAAGGCATGTTTATGGCTACGAAGTAGTTCCTCAAGCCATCTCAGATGCCCGACTTAATGCCGAGATAAATGGCATACAAAATGCAACCTTCGTTCAGGGTGATCTTAATAAAATTGACGAGAATTTTGGGAAGAACTTTCCTAAACCTGACATTGTTATTTCAGGTTTCGTTGCTCTATGTGTCCATATTCCTACTTACTCTATTGTTATATTTATTTTTATAAATTAGTTTGGCTTGTGTAATTTGTTTAAATTGACTGTAGTCTTGATCCAAAGTATATATGTGGATCTATCTTACTTGTTGAAATTGCCATTGCTGTTCACTTTTTCCCCATTCATTTTGAATGTTGTTTCATTGAAGCAAGCAGATAACTGTTCTGCATTTGTTTACATTTTAGCGGTATTTGCTTCGTTTTGTATTTCTTGTATGGAGGGAGATATGCTGGTTTATGCGGCTGTTGGTAAATCATTAATGTTTGCTTCATGTCATCAAAAGAATATTTCCATGCCTAGAAAACTAACTTGACTCTATTTCAAGTATTAACTTGCTGATCATATATATTCTTCATACTGACTGAAGATCACAATTAAAATCTCTTGCTGTCATTTTGTGCGACAATACAGATCCCAACCGCCCAGGAATGCACATGAAGTTGATTAAATTCCTGCTAAATCTTAGGGCACCTCGCATAGTCTATGTCTCGTGCAATCCTGCCACATGTGCACGGGACCTTGATTATCTCTGTCATGGTGTGGTATGTGTTATTTAATTTAATTTTAGCTCTAGTTCTTTGAAATTCAACTATTTGAGTTGTTGACGGTTTTGTGCAGGCAGAGCTGAATATAAAAGGTTGTTACAAGCTAATAAGCCTACAGCCAGTTGACATGTTCCCACACACACCTCATATTGAGTGTGTTTGCCTTCTAGAGCTTTGCTGATCAGTGATCATTTAAACCTTTCCATTTCGAGGTTAGGCACCATTTTGTTTTCTCTGCTACATATGGGACGGACTACTTTGCAGTTTGAACCTTGAATGTCTGATGAATTTTGAGTGACTTTCAATTCATTTGGATTATATTTGGGAAAAGGCCAATCAATTACCATAGCACTTCTACATGATTTCTTGTTCTAATGTAGTTGTGCGTCATTGAGAGTTGGGACTAATAATCCAAATGTTTGTGCACAGTTCTATTGTTTGTTTGTTTGATTATTTACCCCCTTTTCTTTATTTCTCTGTTTCTGCCATGTCTTTCAGGAGATAACAAGCTTTTTCTAGATATAGGTCAAGGTTGGGTCTTCAAGTTGATAAATGGGAAGGCACGCACTTTCATGCTGCAAGGTTTGACTAATTTTTTGCTACCTAAAACTATGACATCAATGTACAGAATCATTTTGTATGGTAGTAGCATTTGCAAGTATGCATGGATAACTACATTGTTGCTAACTTTCTAATATTTCTCATATAATCTATTTATGCAGAGCCCCCAAAGGTTGGATTAGTTCTTAACCTCCAAATGTGGATTATTATTCCTTTTCATGTCACCGGTCCATCATCAAGTAAACCATATTCTAAAGTTGTCAGATTGTTGCATAATTGAAGAAGATTGAGGTGCAATGCAAGTGCATGTTTGGTCATATGAGTAAACAATACTCTTTGTGAATATATCATATATATTCAGTGTGAAGTATCACTCATAGTCTGTTCTTTACCTCTGTCTTTGTAATGTCTCAAGACTAGGTTCTGCTGTCATGCCAGGGTAAGAAAATAAACAGTATCAACAGGGGTAAGCTTTCAATTCATTTTTGAATGTTGTATTGATATCATTATTCAAAGGGGGTACTAACTCAAACTGATAGCAGCCTTGAACCTTGCCAATATATCCCCTAACTTGTAAGCTAAACAAGACCTGTATGATTCACAATACTCAACTTATTTTTGAATGTATGTTAATGAAGAATAGAAATCACTTCAATCTGTCAAAGACTTGGGTAGGGCAGATTTTTGTCTTTATTTCATAAACACTTTTGTACAAGTAATATGCTTGGATAATAGAATGATGGTTATAGATTGTGTTCGGGTTTCTGGAATGCTGATGGTTAAAATGTGATGCTACAGGAAATAGAGGAAGTACATCTCCTATCTTCAAATACTTAATAAAAGGAATATTGTAATGGTTAATGAACAAAGATCAATTATTAATTCTTCAACTATAAAAGCATGAGGAAAGAAAAGAAAAGGACATAGATGATCGGTTGGGCCTGGTATCGTGTGTACGTGGGGGTCAGCATCATAATTAACCACCACATAGTAAGGTAGGGTCCTATATTTGGTTGTTAAATGTTAAGCTAAGGCCAATGAATCTGACAAACCTATTGTACATGCATGCATGTTAATGAAGAAAAAAAAGTACCAGTCAATAACATTAAAAAGAGATAGAGATGGAAACTTTTTTCACGACCGCGACAAGTCATGTATATTTGATATAAATTCATTTTTCTTTCAACGATAGATAATCTTTGGTCGACATATGTTGGTTTCACATTTGTACCAAGATCTTTGCTATGTATAATCAAAGACATATTTGGAAAGAGGTGGCAAATGGGTCTTAGTGTTAAGTCGACATTACAATGAGAATTCTTTGAAGGGTAATAATTAAGAGTGGTTCTAAGTTGGGCCATTATAGAGATGTTATGTTATGTTATGGGTTTGCATGGGTCGGCTAGGACGAAGTCTACCACCTAATGGTCCATTGCGTGAGTAATGTTGTTCGTTGTCTTTATCCATATCTTACCCAATTTCTTCATGTGTTTTGTAGCAATTAATGAACAAACCTGTTTTACTTTTGTCGGCAAAGGTTCTTAGAAGCTTGCAGAAACAAAACTAGGACCTATATACTATAGTACTATTATGAATGCATTCATACGAGTTACCTACTTTGGTCATTTTAACTTCAAAAATCATGAACATTTGAACTTTATATAAATATATCATGATCCTAATTTATATAAATCGTCCATTTATCTAATTTCGCAAAACCCTAATCGTCTCGCTATTTTTTTTTTTTTTTCATGATAAGTGTTTGAGTGTTTACCAAATATTTTTCCAATAATAAAGATAGATAGACAAGACGACTTTAATTAATTGAGAATATACTTTCATCGTTTGTTTTTAACTTCTTTTGATTTATTGCTAAATATCTCAACAGTTCTTTAACAAATAAGTTGTCATGCCTATATAAGAGTAAGAGTATAAGTTCACGTGTAAACAATTATAATTGAAAATTCACTATAATTTTACTGTATAATTTTATAGGAATTCAAAATTGTATTTATTTTTCAGAGATTAAAATTGAGAGATTGAATTTTTTTAGTTACAAAAAAAATTGAAATTTTAAATTATATAAGTGGGGGACCATGAGCAGCTGGTTATTGGGCTGAGCCAAATAAGCAAACCGCTCACCTATATATCCTACTCCAAAGTTACTTATTTACACCCCACTTATTTTTCAAAGTAAATATTTCTTTTATCATTTCATTGTGTACAAAAAAATAAATTTACATGCCTCAGGTGGATGGTGAAAGAAACATGAGAGAAGTTGAGCAACAAATGCAATGGTAATAATGATGGGGCGCATGTGATGTGAGCATCTCTGATTCCGTGAGAGCAATATGCAACTCATGCTATTAAAGTTCAAATTAGATATATAAACTAAAATGTGATGACACAAAAGTATTATATGTAACTTGCTTTCTCTATCCATAAATATTAAGTCATTAACTATGCTAGCTTTCCCTCTAAATAAACAAACTATGCTAGCTTTCAAACAAATTTCATGTTCCAAAACTCTCCACTCCACCATGTTAATGGCCACATGAAATCATCATATTTATCTATCTAATTTTAGAAGGGTTCTTCTAATAACACATGCCAAAATTTCACAAATATATTTCTCTTAATTTTTCCTCTCACATATGTATAATCTTGCACGGGATTTTTTTAGTAAAATTATTTTCGTAATTCATATTTTTTTAGAAGAGTGATACTTCGAGAACGTTTAAAAGTTATTCGAAATTTTAACGATATTCTATGATAAAATTATCCTCGTCATTGCGACTAAGACAATGATTTGATCGATCTTAGTTTGATAAAAATATAAAAAAACAAATGTGTTTATCAAAACTCAACTTATTGAACCACCATTAATTAGATTACCGTTTCAGCCGTAAAAATAAAGAGGATCGTTAAATTATACTTTCAAAGATTTTCAACTATCATCATTAAAAATTTCAAATAACTTTTAAGTATTTGTGTAGGATAAACTACATCATCTTATAATTTGTCCATTTAATATAAATAAGGACATTAATTGATTTGCTTATGTGTAATTTGAATTCAAAAGACTTAAAAACTAAAGAAGATAGTGCAAGAGAATATTAAATTGTGGTTCCCTAACCTTAATACAACTTATAAAACATTTATATAAAAAGCAGAGCAGAGATGCAGAGGAGTCTCATATCAAGTATCAAAAAATAATTAAAAATCACAAACTTGAGTCATCCATTCAAAGTCCATTAAGCATTGAATTTGGAGCATTTTAAGATGCAAAAAGTTTAGTCCTACATCACTACTATACTTCATATATTTAATCAGTAGATTCCTCAAAATTACCCTCCAAAGACTTAAACAAGTAATTTAGTAGAAAGTGAAAAACATCACTAGGCTATGATTATAACTATGATTAACAAAAATCTTTGTAAAGAGAGTGATGATGCTATTAAAAAGATGCTCTAACTTTCACTGCAGTTTTCACTGCAACTTTACAGTGCGCATGGAATATACAAAAACAGGTCAGAGTTTTCTCCACTTTATAAAAGAATATACAAAAAAAATAAAATAAAGTAAGATAATATAATATTCAATTAATTCAGTTGAGATTCAAAATTCTTGTCTGAACTCTCATGCTTCCCTTCTGGAATAAAACACCCATCAAGCTGACCCAAAAGCCTTATCTTTTCTAAAAAAAAAAACCATTGTAATGCTCAAAACTGTTAAACCATATATTATATTATAATAATATTAAAACCCTCTCCTACCTTTTTTTCCTTGAATAATAAATGATCAAATGCTTATATATATATTATACAATTTCTTCTCACATTGTTCAAGTACCAATATTTGTTTTATTGCAAAAGTTTTGTACTTTTTGTTCTTCCTATCTATATAAGTTTCTCTTCATCAACAAACACACACTACATCAATATTGGCCTATCTTCCATGGCATATGATTAAGGTACAAACTTTATTCTATCACTTTCTATTCTCTCTTCAATGTTTTTCAATGTATTTGGTCAAAGTTATAAAACACAGAACTTAAAAGTTCTAACTTTATAATAGTAGTTTTTTACAATAAAACAGTACATAGAATTCAGTTTTTAAATCTGAAATATTTTTTCTTTCCCTTTATCACAATTTCATCCTAATGAATTGAGGAAGACATGCAGTTAATGCTACTAAGTACCAAATTCTAAGCAAGGATTCTCATTCTGGTGGCTCTTGGATTGGTGTTCTGGTTTTGGAAGCAGCTGGATCTAGAATTGGTAAGCCCTTCAAAACTAAATGTATACATATACTTTTTTTATAACAACAACCCTATTAAAAAAGAAAACAGATATAAAAAATACAAACAAATAACACACGAGATAAGAGCACGGAATTTGACTAGTTTTGCTCATGTCTCCGACTTTAAAGTAGTTGCTCTACTTTTTCGATATGATTCAAACTTAGGATTATATATTATAGCTTGTGTTTAAATACTCAACCAACTCGATCAACACGTCTGCTTATCACTAACTATAAATGATAACCAATAATTTTGAACCTAAAAACATAGTACATATTTATTTTATCTGATAAATATATTTTCTTCAATATGATAGGTAAAGAAGGATCATTTTGTCATTCCAGTTTCAATTAGATCTCTCTCTTGGCTTGGTTTCACTTCATTAGAGATTGTAATTGTCAAAGTAGTCACTATACATGGATAGTCTTATTTGGAATGACTCACAACAACTTGTAGTCAACAACAACATACCAAACTTGTGGAACACTCAACCACAAGACCTTGAAAGAGACTACTCAACTTCAAGTCTTCTTAATTATCAAATGCAAGACATAATAACTATGATACCAAACACAAATTCAGGAGCTGGAATCAGTTGTGAAGAAAATTTAATATTCCAATCATGCCCTTCCCTTTCATCCAATTATGTGCAAGATTTCAACATGGTCCACCAACAACATCTCATCAATGGCACACAAAACAACAAGGCTACTAAAAGCTCTCTTGAATCACTTGATTGTTTGCTTTCAGCAACTAATAGTTATAACACTGACACTTCTGTTGAAGATGATGGAATCTCCATGATTTTTTCAGACTGCAGAAAAAACTTATTGAACTTAAGTTATTATGGCAGTGCAGTTTCCTCTGGTGAGTCTCAGAGTAATATTTCCAATCAAAGTTCATCAGATCAAGGTAAAATCATTGATTCTAAAGTTCATTCCACAAAAAGGACTAATGATCAATATGATTATGATCCTTACTTCAGTATTACTCAGAATTCTTGTCCTAATGAAAGTGGTTTCAAGCTTATCTCAGAGAAACCACCAAAATCAAAGAAACCAAGATGGGATAATAAGTGTCCTGGCTCATCAAATATCAATTTCCAACAACCGAATTCATCGACATTGTCGTCTACCATTGAAGAGCCTGATCCAGAGGCAATAGCACAAATGAAGGAAATGATATATAGAGCTGCAGCATTTAGGCCAGTGATGAATTTGGGTTTGGAAGAAGTGATGGAAAAGCCTAAAAGGAAGAATGTTAAGATATCAAAAGATCCACAAACTGTAGCTGCAAGGCAAAGAAGGGAAAGAATAAGTGAGAGGATTAGGGTTTTGCAGAAGATTGTTCCTGGTGGAACAAAGATGGACACTGCATCAATGCTTGATGAAGCTGCTAATTACCTCAAGTTTCTTAGATCACAAGTCAAAGCATTAGAAAATCTTGGAAACAAGATTGATACAATGAGTAATAATTTTCCTCCTACAAGTATAGCCTTCTCTTTCAACCCTTCAAATCCCATGCAAACTCATTTTCCCATCCAAAACTCTAATGATCACAACATCCAATATTCCAAGGGTTGAAATGATTAGTATCAATACTTCATCCGTAACAAACAAAGTATAAGCAAAAAAGTATATGTATCTAATTCTAAATTCGGATCAAATACACGTACTTTTTTTTGCTTATATTTTGTTCCAGATGAAGTACTAGTATCATGGTAGGAATGATGTAAAAAAAGAGGTCAAAGAAAGAACCTCATAACCTCTAATGATTTCATCCAATGACAATGACTAATTAACATGTTATCATGTTCTAGCCAAAGTTTCAATTTTGTTCAATATCTATTATGTAACTTTCTTCATTAATATTTGTTTAAATTCTCATCAATGAGAGTGTTTTCTAGCTAGTTTCTACCTTAATGAATTATGTGCATCATGCATGCATGAAATGAGATCATAGGGTGCTTTTGCATACACTATGCTTTTGATAAAACAATTGCATGTATTTTATTTTTTAGGAACTAATAAAAGATGGTTATAGTGAAAGTAGTAATCAATTTAAGTAATGGAAGTCATGAGTAACACAACCTTTTAGCTTACAGAAAGGTCTAGCAATTATAACACTATGATGATGATTAAGATCAAGGGCTAGAAAGTGACTTTCACTTTAAGTTTGTTTTAAAATAGTTTAATGCAATTTATGTACTTAGGTGTATTTTTTTATGGAGATTTTCAAATGAAGGGGTGCTTTTTAATTAGTGATTTGTAACATTGTGGTTAGCTAACCAATGCAAAAAACATTCTCTTAAGAATATTAGTGTCAGTGGTCCTGTCTCCTTGATTCAACCCAAAGCGTGCTCTTGAAAATCTCTCTTAATTCATATTGCTATTGCTCAGCACGTGTATGTATGTATATTCTTCTTTTTTGGCAGCTCTGTTCTGTTTGTCATAAGCAACACACATATGTATGTGCCTTGTTATTAATTTTTAGAGTTACCTTTTTTTCACATAAAATGTGACAACAAAATTCAATAATATATGGTTAATAAATATCACATAGTGTCACAAAATTTAGATGATTAAGTAGTTGATTAATGATTATAATAAAGTGTCGCATTTGATTAACCATTTATAAAAACATAATACAATTAATTACGGTTTTAAATGTTTTTAACCACAACTTTCTGGTTGTGTATATTTAAACATAAATTACGTATGTTCAAAAATAAATTACGATAAATATCATAAGAGTTACTAACATTTAAAATTGTGATAATTTACGTTCGACAGATGATTAATTAATAGACTGTCACACATTTAAACTATATATACTACACATAGTATATTTAAATTATATTAATCATCCAAATTATTGTTATTTTTGTGCGTCAAATATTTTCTCTAATTTGTATAAAATTAGGCTCTGTAGTTCTTACTATATTGGTGTAACTAATGATATTGTAAATGATGATGACTATGATAACGACGGCTACAACGAAATGTGTGATGTGGTGATATATATAATAGAACATATGGAATTATTTTAATGTAGCTAGCTCGAATATCTTAACTATGCACATGACTCTGTGCTACTGTATCTGCATGTGGCATATATTTCCAGTACAAAATGAAACCCTTTCGGCTTTTCCTCTGTCATACTTAGAGAATTATTCCTACTTTTTGTTCACCATTCATCATTAACTAAATAAAAGACTATATCTAATGCTACCACTAATTCTAATTATATTGTCTTTTTGCTCTCAAGTCCACATCTATCACATAAATTGAATCATATTCGAAAGACAACATAAATTCATAAACGTTAAAATCTACTTCCTCTGTGAATGTTATTTAAGATTTATATATATATATATATATATATATATATATATATATATAAATATATTAAGAAATGTAATAATTAAAAGAAAAATAGATGTCATTTTACTAAATTATTAATGGATTTTTCACCATTATCAAAGTATAATAATATTTTAGAAGTTATGTATATAGTAACCATTGAATGTAGTATAGGAAAAAATAACTAAAGTTGCATTGAAAATTATAATGACATTTATTTTAAAATGATTTTTTTTTTTCCTAAAGAGACACTTGTTGTGAGACGAAATGAATAAAATAAAATGATTTGAATTTGGTATCTTAAAATTACAAGATTGAATTTTTACCATTAAATTAGAGGCTCAAATATAGATTATTTAATTTCGTATAATTTTTAAATTATTTTTACAACTATCACGAAGAGTGTGTAGAAATAAACTAAAAATATAAAAGTCGTTTTTTATAAGCTCTTTAAATACTCTCAGCATAACTTTGATCAAATCCAGTAAAAATAATATTAGTATTTTTGAAATAATAATATTCAATTGGATTTAAAATTTGTGTATAATTAAGTCCAACAAACTATGCCATTCTTTTAGAAGAGAGTATTTTATCTTACGATCGCTAAAAAAATATTAATTTTTCATGCTCATTATTATTAAAAAAAGAAAAGAAAAAAAAAAGAATTGTTGACCCTGAATATCTTGATTGGACAACCTTGATTATAGAGGATAAGGGTTGTTGAGTTTCTGGCTGAATATAGAATTTTGTTGTGAAAAAGGACCAGATCCAATTGGCTTATTATTAGTTTGGATTTGTCTCCGTTGAATTTTATTTTTCAACCAACAAATTGTGTGTCTTGAAAAATGTTTTTGTGAATTCATTGTTTTGTAGGCTTTCACAAGCTAGTGGGAGGAAGATCACGAGAAATATAGATACAATTTGGATTTTTTTCGTAATTGAGCATGCTATTTTTATATTTTATTCGTTAAATTTATGTGTATTCAATAAATAAAAACCTAAACTACAAAACAAAATATTTTGTCTTATTAAACAAAAAAAAATCTAATATTTTGCACCTCAACTTAGTTTCAAGGAAAGAGATTTTCAACAAATATTCAAGAGTGAGAGGAGTTGTTGGCTATTGTTTTAATGTTCGTCTTCCACTCTATTTTTTTGGTTTTTACCTTAAATCAACTTTTGAGAGTGTAAATTCAAATAAAATATATTATTGAAAGTAATGTATTTAATATTCTAGGGTAGATGAACAATCAATCACCTGTTTGAAAGATTTGACCTAAGGTCTAAGATGTCATTCAACTATAATGGACCAATCTAAACTCTTCTGCTTTTCAAGTGTATATTTGAATTTTCAAGTGTATATTTAAAGTTAAATTGTGATTAATATATATAATACATATTTGAACATATGAAAATAATGCATATCGGAACATAATATAGTTAATTAATAAATATGTACCTATAAACATATAAAAATTATGACTAATTATATTCAATGGATAATTTAATGAATTACTATACATCGTAGAAAATTGATATCAATTTTTTTTATCTCAAAATAACATATTTCTTGTTAGAATTTCTACCATCCGTTTCTAACTATGGTGAGGTAGCTAGAATTCAATTGTTTAGGTGATTATATTTGAGTAATTCAATTGTTTAAGAAACAGACATTAGATCACGTCTTCTAGACTAAAAGTATCTAGATTCTCTGCTTTTTGGATCCTTCTTTGTAAAAAAATTAAATTGAAATCTGAGTGGAAAAACATCTTCAAACTAAAAATTTAATGAAAAATAATCTTTTAATACTGTCGTTCAGGAATTTAAAAATTCTGTTAGAAACAATCATTAGTTGTAATTTAAGGACCAACACAAAAAAAATACATTAAGTATTTCTCCTTAATTTATAGAGTTGACATCATATACTTCTCTTATAAAATGTATTGAACTCTTTTACTGAAATAACACACTCTCTATTCCCACAATATTTTCAACACTTTTATAATAAACAGATGCAGCCCAAAAAATTATTTGTTGCCATCTGTGTGTCGGAATTGATAAACCAACATGAAGACAGTGATCGGCAGGCTAGGGTACTTGACCAATATTTTGAAAAATGTTGCCAATAGGCCTATTATTAATTCTAGTGTTTCGTAAATTTGTATTGATATAAAATTTTAATATTTTAATTTTAGTTCTCTACAAAATAATAAATAATTGTAATCGTTGTTGGGAAAAAACACATTTAATTTTCATTTAATTTTTAAATTATTTTTTATTAGTATGTTTAGAACGTTATAAAAAAATTCTTCACAAAAATTTAGAATTTTTAATTTGAGATGAATTATTTATTAAGTTTTTAAATGTCAAAAACTCAACATAGAAGTAACGAAAATATGAATACGTAGAAATTAACTTTTGAACTTATTTTTTGTTGAGAAATTTTTTATAATATTTTAAATATATTTAAAAATTCATTCAAAAATATTTTTTTGACATTCCAACATGAGCTAAAATTGTTTCTTTGATAATTTTGTATGAACTACAAAATGCAATTTTTTTTACTAGGGACTATAAAAAAATTAAATCTATACCTAAATTACTATCAATAATTAATAAATTCGATCATTAAAAATATAAAAAGTTATATAAAGTGAAAAATAATTTTGAGTTTATATTTTATTTTAAAAAATATGAGTTAATTTTTTTATACTTCACTCACAGAAAGTATAATGCAAAACCACCCTTAGGTACTATTTATTAATTAATCAACTTGGAAAATTCAACCTAACAGCCGGCACCTACAAAACCATGGCTATGTATTTTTGAGTATTGCTAATAATGTTCTCTTTCTAATATTTCTTCTTTTATTAGGTGAAATTTATGTGCTAGTCATATAAATTTCATTCAATAATCTCAAAGAAAGTGACACTAATACTATTCACTATTTTTATATCAACTAGTTCCTAGTCCTTTGACTAATTGTTATATATATATATATATATATATGATCACTACATACATGATCTAATCATTCCAATACCGAAAACCTATCACATCCATATTTAGTCCTTCTCTCACTCTTGCAATGGCAACCAATTCTCTGAAGTTTACTTTGGTGACCATTTTCATCTTTGCAATGGCTTTGTCTCCCACTTTACCATCATGTGATGCTGCACGTGTTCCATTAGCAGGTAATTAATTAAGCGTTGAAACTTTAAATTAATAATGGCCTCATTATATATAGTACATGGTTTTGTATGATAATTAAGGAACTCATACATTTTGTTGTGCAGTTAATAATAGGCCCATATGTCCTGCTTGCTTGTGTTGCACTCCACCACCTCCTGGCTCTTGCTGCACAAAGTGTTGTGCTTCAGTACCAGTTCCATAATAGGGAAATCAAATGTCCATTTACATATAACACCATATATAGTTATTAATTATATGTTTGTAATTTTATATGTTTAACAAATCATTATCATGATGTTATCATATATTGTATGTTACCATCATCAAAGAATGAATGCCATGTATGATATTGGATCTTAAAAGTTATAAATTGGTTAACAGGGCATAAAGTACTCGCCTATTAAAGTATGTCTCATTTTTACCTTTCACTCACCTAGAACACTATTTGACACTATGTGAAGTTTTTCGGTTCGGAATCTTCTTCCATTGATAACAATTTTATTCAATATTGTTGTCAAGATCACAAAGAAGACTCCCTTGACCCCACTTCCTCTTCTTTGACGACTTTTCGACTAGCACATACATTTTACAGCTAGAAAAGAGGTAGTTTTTGACAAAATCCACCATATGTTGCTCTGTTTTCAACGAAAAAGGAGAATGGCACACATGAGAATGGTTTTGCTCGAGTAAGCAGTGGAAATATGAAAAACTCTAAAATTCTTTTTATATTTAAATGGAGAATTAGGGTAGACAATAATTTTTTTTTAAGACTTAATGGGTTTACACTTTGAAAAAAAAAAGTAGCTAAAAATATTCATCACCTATCTAATAACGATATATATTGCTTTTGTAAATTTTATTTTAATAAAAACTTGTGTAATGAATGAAAATAATATATTAAATAAAGATAATTTGACATTTTAACAGGAACATTTTAGTAAAGCCTTTGCAAGTCTCGCCAAAGAAAGTTGTTGTTATTCACTTTGTCCTCGAAGTAGTAGTCTAGTGGTTTAAGGATATCAAATAAATTACATGGAGAAGGTCCAGATTTCATTTCCTAGCAACTAACATATAGTAACTTTGACTTATAAAAGAATATTGTCTTCTTGACTAAAAGAACATAGCTTATGACTTACATCCAAATCTTTTAAATTCGATTAAAGATAATTTACAAATTTTAAAGGGTACATTTTAGTTGGTTTATAAAATTTGATCAAAATTTTGTTGTATTCAGTACTAGTTTTATTAGACTTCACATTTTGCCTCTAAAACCGTCGAAGACCATTGATCCTAGGTCATACTAAAACAAGTATGGTCTTGGTGCTAGAGTTACGAGGTGACCTATTGTCGAAACACATGGTCCCATGTAAGAGGGGTCCACCGATTATACGGATCATAACATTTTATTATTGTTAATTCAAATTTGTATTTAGAATTTAGTTCTTAAAATTATTTCAAATTACTTTCACCACATAAGTATAATCAATTTTGTCCAAAAAAATGTCAAACTCAGTTTCTATAGAGATCGATCTTATTGTTACGAGATATAATTTGATACACCTGACAAATTTTCATCGTAACTAGAATAAATCAAGAAATTATAATTAAAAAAAAATACATATATACATTAATCATCCCGAATTTAATTAAATTACTATCTCTCTAGAGAGCTCTCACCACTGATTCTATCAAAGGAAACACAATTTAGGCTGCTAGCTAAACTCTCATGATCGTAATTAGATTGAGAGGGATGAGTCATGTTGTTTTGCAAACATTGTTTTAGTTCTATAACTACATGGCTCATGGTTGGCCTATTAATGGAAGTTGGTGCTACACAAGCCATTGCAATATCCAAAACTTTCTTTGCAGAGTAAATATCAAATTCTCCCTCTAATGTGGGATCCACAATATCTTTTAACTCTTTTTCAAGCAACATTGAACCAACCAATTGAATAATATGGATTTTTTCTTCAGTTTTGGTTATTGCAGGTTGTCCTGTAATTATCTCAAGCAAAACTACCCCAAAACTAAAAACATCACTTTTTTCTTTCAACTTGTTTAATCTATTGTACCTGCAAAATAAAAAATTGCAACTTTATTATATACAAATTACAAACTATGAGATCACCCTCTCACTCTAAATTTTATTTAACAAAAACATAAAAATTACAAACTAAAAGTCATAAAGGAGGTAGAGGGTTCAATCTCTATACTCTACAAAATATTAATAATATTGATTAGTAACATACCAAAGTCAACACACCCTTTGGTAGCCTTTGAGTTTTCCCATTTGGTTTTGAGTTCAAATAGTAATAAACTAACTATTTTTTATAAGTTTCATTTGACAATTTTACAAAAATTGAGAAAATTAAATAGTGTATTAATTTATCTATTTTGTGTAATGATGTTTCAACATTATCTTTTAATAAAAAAAAATAGCACCGAAAGAAAATATAATAAATTAATTTGGGCTATTTTTTGGAAAAAAAATTATTGTATCTAATATTTTGAAAATGGCTTATATATAGAGACAATTTATTTTTACATCGAATTATATTTAAGAACAGATATAGTAATAACTTACTCAGGATCGAGATATCCTGGCGTGCCAGCAACAACTGTGAAGACATGAGTGTCACCTTCATTAGGAAAGATCTTTGATAACCCAAAATCAGCTAGTTTACCCTGCATTTTTTCATTCAATAAGATGTTTTTTGATTTAATATCTCTGTGAACAATTGGTGGATTGCATCCATGATGCAGATACTCCAATCCTACAGTTGAAAAATTCAAATTATGTTAAATATTTTGTTACATAAAATGCAACTCTTTATGAGTTATATTTTGATTCATGAAAAAAAATCATGAAACTAATGGCCAAAAGGATTCATACTCACCTTCTGCAGCATCTACTGCAATTTGAAGTCTTTGATTCCAACTCAATATATTTTCATTTTTATCTGCATTCATGAAACAGGCTTAGTCGAATTCGACTCGGCTAACTTTTCAGTTCGACGACACTGTCATCTAGCAAAAGCTGATACAAATTACTTGAATAAATATAATATAACTGCTCCTAGAATTGTAACATGTTACAGATAAATTAAATTAATGAGGTGACATGATCATAAACAATACCTGATAAATGCTTGGATAAGTCTCCATTAGCCATATATTCATAGATGAGAGCCATGTTGGTGCCATCATCACAATACCCTATAAGACCAGTCAAGTATTTATGATGAACTACAGCAAAAAGTTTGGCCTGTGAATCAAAAAGGAAAACCATAATTCCTTCTGTTAACATGAAACTCACTCATATTATATTAATGATCAAATACACCAAGTTTCGTATAAATCTAAATTTTGTTGCTATATTGAAATTCGCAAGTTAATTTGATCATACTACCTCGGCTTGAAATTGAAGATATCCTTGAGCTGATGATGGAGATAGCATTTTGACAGCTACCTCAGTATCATGATCAATCCATCCATAGTAGACTGTTCCGGATGCTCCTTTCCCCAAAACCTTTTCAAAGTTTCTTGTAATGCTTATTACTTCTTCATAGCTGAATTCTTGTTTCTTTGTCTCTAGTTCCTGCTTTATTCTTGAATAACCACTCACCTTGCTCACATGATGTGAAACTGAGAAGAAGCAAACACATTCATTATTCAAATAGAAGAAAAATAACTGTTTATGGTTGTAGTATTTATGTTTGAGTCTAATTTTGATCGTAATTATCTTAAAAATCTCACTTAAGATGATATGTAATTAATTGACAGCATAAACGAATTTTACATCGATATTGCACACCAATTAAATCCTATATTTTTATACCTTTGTTTGGCTCGCACCAACGTCAACAACAATAACTAAACCTTATCCTACTAAGTAAAGTCGGCTACATGAACCAAACAACGTCAGCTTGCACCAACATCAATAGAATAGAAAACAACACGTACCTCGGTGTCTCTTATAGTATACGCGAAAAGAAATCATTGCTATTGCTAGTATCATGAAAGCTCCACCAAGTGATGATACTAATGGAACTACAATCTTATTTGCATTCCTCTTGTTGCATGAACCTGAGGAGCAAAGATTTGGATTTCCACCAAAACTTGCATTCACAGTAAGAAATAAAAATCATGTTATTTATTTGACATTGTGTGACACCATATACTTTTATAATATAAACATGAGATAAATCACTAGCCCATGATGTCATAAAAAAAAACGAAGTATATAATTTAAAAGGGAAATTAACTTGGAATGGAACATACTTAGATTTGAGCATACTATTTTCTGAATGTACAAGGAGTTGTATTGGAATTGCTCCTGATAGCTGATTTCCTTCCAGGTTTCTTCAATAAATAAATTAATAAATAAAATTACCCTTTATACAATAAGGTGCACATTGACATTCTTACCATGATATTTTCAACAACTCAAGCAATAAAATTAATTGAAAAATCAAAGCTTCACCACTATAGAATTTACACAGATGAAGATAGTTGACTTACAGAACTCTCAAGAATTGGAGCTGAGATAAGAAATCAGGCACAGCCCCAGTCAAATTGTTATTTGACAAATCCCTAAAATTGGAGCACACTTCATTTTTGTCACCAACTATATAACTTGCTATTTAATTGTATATGATAGATTCAAGTACTTACAAATATTCTATTGACTTTAGATTGGATATGCCATGAGTTATATTTCCAATTAAACCACTGGAAGTTAAGTTCCTAAAAGCATGATTATGAATTTCATTAATATCATTTAAGACTATACTATAAAAGGTTATATGAATTTTATGCCACATAACTTACAAGTATATAATCCTCGGTGAATCAGATCCAACATAGCTGCAGTTTACACCATCCCACAAGTAAGACACTGGAGTACAAGGATCTCCTTGCCAGTTCCTCTTGATACCATAAATTGACTTCACATTTAGGATACCATCAACTATTATCACACATAAAACTAGCTCAGAAAAAAATAATAATAAACAAAGTATTGTGAATAAAATAAGTTTATAAGAATAATGCATGTAAATATTGAAGTGCATGGTCTTGAATTAATTCTAGTGTGTAGCACCAACACTTTAGATGGAAGACATATCTAGTTTAAATTATTATTGCTGTGTGTCAATGACATGTCTAGTGTTTGTGCATGCTGTCATTGTCAGATCTTCATAGATTCTAAGTTGATAATTTGAGAGCAAAATCAGTGTATCTAACTAACATAGTACATACCATCTGTTTGATATGTTTCTGATTGTAAGAAGTCCTTCGTCATATATATCTCAATGGCATTGAAGAGTGGTTGAAGAGTTGATCTACTAGTCTTATTCAACCAAATTTCCAACTTAGTTTCACTTATAAGTGATACATAATACAAACTCTGCAGGTACAAAGGATTGATAGGAACACTATTTAAAAGCTCCCCATTTACAAAAATGTTGAACTCTCTAGTTTGATTTTCCTTGAGCTTCATGATTTCAGCAAAGTACAAGTACACATAATATCTTGAGGCATTATACTTAGGAAGGAAGTAAAATTCAATGTTGTCATTGACATTTGATGGAATTGATGTTGTTCTCATGACAGTAGAGGGTGGTAGTGGTAAGAAATCGTATGAAGGTGCTCCTTGATCTATGGTGAGTGAAGTATCTATCTTTTTCCAGTCAATTGAGTTATATGGTGTCCATGTTCTGTCATAAATATCATCTGGATATCTTTGGCAAAGGAAAAAGGGTAACACATGAGATGAGAGAGCATTATATTTACAATAGTATATAAAAAATCAAACATCATTTTTGACTTAAATATGATTTTAGTACCCAAAATATGGTAATTTTAGCTTTTGGTCTCTCAAGAATATCTCTCTCGTTTTTTGAAAATGAGACATACTTGGCATTTGCGGCTAATCTGGATTGTGTCAAGTCATAACCTTTGTGACTGCAAACAGTCACACGATCTCGGTTGTCTGATCAAGATCGAATAGTTCAGATTTCAAGGTCAGTATTTTAGATTTGAAAACAAAATCAAAATCTGCTTATAATCTGGACCGTTCGATCATGATTAGACGGCCTACATGCAGAGTAATCCAAATCCATATGTAGATAACTCTGACATTTAGAAATCAAGATTCTATAGTTTCTATGTAGACTCTAACTGATTGAGTTTGTTGTCTAACTACAATTTTAGAAATCAAAATACCAAAATGAAATGAAATTTTTTAGAGATAGAATGCAAATTTTAGCATATTTTTGGTGACTAAAAACATTTCAAAGTAAGATGGCTCACCTGATTTTTTGATCACCTTGTGAGCCTACATCAAACCTTGCCAAAAGCTCAAGAGAGTTAACAAGATAGGCATCACTGTTAAGAAGTCTAACCTCTAAAACTGATATAAAAGGTGTACCCTTGCCAGTATTCAACAAACAAACATGAACATAATCTGAGGAAGCAGCATAAATAATTTCTTTGGTTATTACACTGAATGAATCCTCAAACACCACAGATTCCCACCATTTGGCTCCAAGATAGATATCAAATTCAGGAAGAGAGTCTTTTCCATCATAATTACCATACACAAACCTAGCCCTCACTAAATATTTCTTGTTACTTCCTTGTGAAACATAAAGTGTATAACAGTTCCTTGTTCCTTCTTGGAAGCTTCTAACATTCCAAAATTGTCTTTCAAGGGAAGTTTTGTGTTTTGATGATATGCTTTGGCTTACACCAGTGTCAGTGAAGTTGAAATCCCAAGTATAATATATGGAAGTAGTTTCATCTACGTAGCTTGGTTCATCCACAAATCCACAATCAATACTAATAAAGCCTGCAAAAGGGGGAAACACATAAGTTCTAAGCGGTAGAAAAGTACGCAGTTACATGCAATAATTGATATGAAACACATAACTTTACTAAATTATCATTAAATAATCTTTATCGTTGATTTGAGATCAAATAAGTGTGTCACGTACTAACCGCGTGGAATCCAAATCCGGTCTTAGCACATGAAGCAAGGATTTGGATTGCCTGAAATCGCAATCCCATACATACATTCAGGCCGTTGTCAGTACATCTATGGTCGTTGGATCGAGATCAAATATTCTAGATTTCAATATAGATTTTTATATTTTTTTTAAATCTAGAAAGCCGAGGCTGAAGTGTCTGATCTCAATCCAACAACTATCGATACGCTGAATGCGTGAATGTGTGGAAATGCTGACAAGTAGTAATATATTGAGAATAATAATGTTATAAGATGAGACTACAAAACCTGATTGGTTGTTCTGAGCATGAACAATGAAAGGAAGAGTCAAATAAAGTAGAAACACTATAAGTAGAAAGTGTCTTGCCATATGTGAAATTGAAAACTTGTTACACACTCAATCTGATGTTAAAACTTGCTAGTTTTTGAGCTAGTTTAAGCATTGATGAACTCAACTAGACACAACAAGCCATTTACAATATATGACTCAGTTTAATCATTCGATGATGATAATCATTTTAATCTTCATATGGGTTCTGTTGAAGTCAAGTTCTGCATATATTAAATTATTTCACCCTTTATTACTTTTTAACTTTTAGAAGCTTCCCAATTGAATTTTCTGAATTAAGTTTGTACTTTTCTTTGTCAATTACTCGTTTTTGAGGGATTATTTTCTTCAATGTGGTAAACAAAAAATATTACACATATTCATCTTATATGGAATGTAACATAATAATATCAATTCTTGATATTATTTTTTCACTTTTTTAATTTCGAAAAATCATTTTTTTGTTGAAGAATATTAGAATATTCTTAGCATTTATCATTTGATATCAGCTTCATTTATTTTTAGGTCAAAACTCCTTTACATAGAGTTTTGTTGGATATAGTATCTAAAATCTAATTAATTAATTAATATCATTTTTATATTTGATTTTTTAAATTAAATTTAAATTTTGAATTAATTTTGTCTTCAAGTACTTTATTCAATAGAACTCCAAAGTGCCTAAAAATTTATCTTATTTTTATTATATCACTCCTTAATTTGAGGAGTTAATATTATATATTTAAGTAAATATACATTTTAGTCCTTAAAATTCTAACAGGCAATTTTGTTACTTAAATCTGCGAAATAACAATTTACTCCATTAAACTAAAACAGTTTCAACCAATTTAATCTTTTTGCAAAATATTTTCTTAATAACCATCCATCAAAACCAATAAAACACATTCATAATGATTTAAAATGCCTCTTTACTCAAGTTTTTTAAATAAAAGGACCCTCTATTCCCATAATATTTTGTATCACTTTTATGGAGTCATAAACATGTTGACCAAAAAATTGTTTATTGTCATATGCGTGTAGGAATTGATAAACTAAACGTGTCTGAATTGATAAATTAAGCATGTATTTGAAAAGTGTAATTTTTACAGTAATTGTTCACATTAAAACAAAAACTATATTAAATAATATTTACATAGATGCGTAGTTGACACTTCCTACCGCAGTTCCAAACGCATGCTAAAAACAAAGACAATGCTGAACTTAACATGTTGCTTCATTAAGCCTAATTTCAATTCTACTTATTGAGGAAGCTTGTTGGTGTTGAACAACTGCTAAGAAACCCGCTCTTGAAGTAAGAAAGTCTAAACAAATATCCATATATGAATGCAAAACCACCTCTTAGACTATTAATTAATTAATTAATTAATTAATTACTAACCTGGAATTCAACCTTCAAATTCAAACCTTACGGCCGGCACCTACAAAACCATGGCTATCTATTACTATTATACATCAACTATTCCTATTCCTTGACTTATAAGTTTTAACTATTATATATATATATATATATATATGGAAATTCTAATGTCTACCAATTTTGAAAATGTTTAAACCTTCTACTAATATAAATGTCGTCTTTTAAATGTATATGTTAATAATAGTCTTTATTTTTATGATTGAGATAATGATTTAAATAATATCAGTTTTGATAAAAATAAAAAATAAATATGTATTTTAGATCACTATTTTATTCATAAAAATGAAATACTTCACAAATTATTATTATTTCTAAAAAATATTGTTGTTCGATAGAATTTTTTATGATTTTTAAATATTGATGAACCGTAGGTGTGTATATATATACGATTACATTCACGATCTAATCATTTCCAATACCGAAATCTATCACATCTATATTTCTCAATAGTTCCCTCACTGAGCCTCTTGTATTGTATTTGTAGCAATGGCAACCAATTCTCTGAAGTGTACTTTGGTGACCATTTTCATCTTTGCAATGGCTCTGTCTCCCACTTTACCATCATGCGATGCTGCACGTGTTCCATTAGCAGGTAATTAATTAAGCATTGAAACTTTAAATTAATAATGGCCTCATTGTATATAGTATATGGTTTTGTATGATAATTAAGGAACTCGTATATTTTGTTGTGCAGTTAATAATGGGCCCATATGTCCTGCTTGTGTGTGCTGCACTCCACCACCCCCTGGCTCTTGCTGCAAACAGTGTTGTGCTTCACCAATTGAATCTCAGACCATTGGTCAATCTCCATAATAGGGAAATCACTCACATGTCCATTTATTAATCATATTATTAAGATTTTTACTTTTTTCGAATAAAAACTCTGTAATTTTATATGTGTAAGAATCATTATCATGATCATAACAAAAAATAAATAAAAGAATCAATATTATGATGTTCCCATCATCAAGGACTTTATGCCATACACGAGATTGGATCCTAAAAGTTATAAATTGGTGAGCAGGGAATTCATTTGTGATTCAAAAGTTTAAAATAGTATGTGCTTTTGTTCAATTTGGATTGACTTACCCGATTTTTTCCGATCAAATTTAGGGGTATAATTTGAAATTGAATCGGTTCATTCACTTTTTAATGATATATAACTACATATATACAATATAACCTACTAAATATAATATTACGAAGTAACAATGATTAATTATGTGTCGAACCAATTATTCATACAAATAAATAAATTACATTAAACAAATAACTATGGTTAGAAATAAAAAAAAAAAAAAAAATATATATATATATATATATCAATACTATATCTCATATTGTAATTACACCCACCTAAAAATGTAATGTCTGTATGGGACACTTGTGCTTCATGGTTGGTGTTTATAATATAATTTTGTTTTTCATAAAAAAAAATACAATATTTCTATTAATAGTAAAATAAATAAATATTAAAAATTACGTGGTTGATTTCAATTTCAAAAAATTATAAAATATAATTCGATCAGAGTGATTTTCAAAAAAAAAAAAATCCAATGAAAACTAGTTGTGTTATTTATGATCTATTTAATTATATCAAAATTTTATATGGAACAATTTATATGTAAATACCATGTATTAACTGGATTTGCATATATGTGCTTCAAAAAAAAATTCATTGGCACAGAATATCCCGATCAGATGAAGTTGAATATGAATTTCGTGACACAATTATATTTAACAACAAGGTTAAGATTTTTGTTGTTGACAGAAACAACAAGGTTAAGACTTAAGAGCAATATAATACAGTTAACAATACAAGAACATAATCAACTTAGAAGAATAATCCAACCACTTATTTAATACAATTTTTATGAATAAGGAAAGTCTCCTTACGAATTTTTTCTATCACAAACTACCTGATTATGCATAGTCTTTGCATCACCCTAAACTTCTTCTTCATTAGTGATTTGTGAAGCATATATCTATAGAAATTGAATTGATCAAGTTTCATATTTGATTGAAGTTCTTGATGAGGAACCACATGGAGAGCAAGTACTCATGAAAGGTAGTGTAAGTGTTGTTTTGTACTAATATTTTAATAAATATTAATATTAGTAATACACATGTTATTTGTTGAAGGTAGAGTTATACTCGACAAAATCTTATTGTCACTTCAACGTGTATGTTTCTGCTTTGAATCAACTCATTCATCTTATAACTCGTGCTATATTTGAAGTTGATGCAGATGAAATGCAATATCATTGTCCAACATAATGAGAATTCAACAATAATTTAATTATTGTGCCAAATGAAAACTAAATAACCCCCAAAATATTTCAAAACAAAAAACACACTTAAATATCTTTTTTTTACAGAACTTAAACAATTTAGTTCTATTCAATTTTAATCTAGACGATTTTGAGGGTTTTGAAGTTGACATTTATCGACGAATATCATTAACTTTTGTGGAAGCTTTCTATTCCACCACCTTTTCATCATATTTTTGCACTCCACCTAAATCAACTTCAAATATAGCACATGAGTTATAAAGTTATTTGAAACGAGGAGTATAAATGTTGGAGTGATCAGGAGACTACGATGATTTTAACTTTACCATTAACATTAACATATACATGTTGATTACTAATATTTATTGTTTAAGATAATACTAATTCAAAACACGAAATTTCATCGTAATAAAGTTGTAATGAAATGTCGTGTTTTGAATTAATATTTTCTTCATTGCTATAAAGATTGTAATCTAAATTGTAACGTCATACTTACGATCCTTGAACAAGTTGGATAACATAAAAAATTGCAATTAAGAGAGATCAGTGTGAGATCGTGAAAAAGATTATAAATAATTAATATTTTTTTCATTGTTATAAAAATTGTAATCTAAATTGTAAGGTCATATTTACAATCCTTGAACAAATTGGATAACATAAATAATTGCAATTAAGGGAGATCAGTGTGAGATCGTGAAAAAGATTATAAATATCGAGAGATCATTCGATCTCTTGCAATCCAAAAAAAATAACCACAAAGAAGCCTCCTTTAACCCTCAACTCTTCTTCTCTGATGAATTTTTTACTAGTAACTACATTTTACGGCAAGAAAGTGGTAGTTTTAGACAAAATGCAAAGTATGTTGCTCTATTTTCAACGAACCAAATCTACAAAAA
>JBBPBQ010000003.1:47628897-47645951 GCA_037974755.1 Cicer yamashitae
AAAAAAAAAAAAAAAAGACTGACACACACGATAGAACCAAATCTACAAAAAAAAAAAAAGACTGACACACACGAGAATAGTTTTCTATGAATAAGTTACAACGACATAGAAACTCTAAAATTCTTTTTATAGTTAAATGAAAAATTATGGTAGACATGAATTAATGGGTTAATATTTATTTTTTTGCCCATAAACTCAATCATTAAAATGATTTTTTTAATGAGAAAATGCGCTAACACTTTGGAAAGAAAATAGCTAAAACATATTCCACAAGAATGCACTTGCAATCCAAATTCACTAAAATTAAATACTTGTAAAAAGTGATCTAAAACATTAAAATAACTTAAAAGACTTACATTTGATTAAGTAATCTAATCAATAAATTCATTGTTTATCTCTTTGCTCACAACTTTGCTTCCAATCACTATTTTAACATAATTAGTGTGTTTGATTTTACAGTATGGAAAATTGATTTTGAATGATTGATTTAACAAAATTTATTTTACTTAAAAGTAAATTTAAGAGAAAATAATTTATATTTGGTAAGATTCATATAAGAAAATAAGTTAAACAACAAACATAACAACTTTCAAGCATATTGGTCTCTCAAAACAAAAAATATTCAAAATTAATTCACTAAAATTCAATATAATGCTACAATCATTACACAAACAATACAAATTTAAGTTTAGTAGGTTGTAGAGGAAAAATAGGTTAGTGGCCACAAAAAGAAAGATTTTTTAAATTTGACCCAAATAATCAACCTACTTAACCTTGTCATTTTTATTGGGTTAAGTGGTCGGACCAACTTGAGAGGTAGAGTTCAAAATTTTAATTTTCTTCCATTTAAAATATCAAAATTCAAATTAAATTATTTAAATTTTAGCTCAACTGACATATTATTAAATAGGATGTTTAGTAAAAGAAAATATATTGGGTTAAATGGGCCGCAAAGAGAGAAAGGGCGAAGGATGGTTCTTGGAAGGAGCCCAATAAGTTAGAAATCACAGCGAAACTATCTAAATCCTCAAAAAATGATAAAATAAAACTCACTACGCAATTCAAATATTCCCATTCTCTCTCTTTTCCTCGCTCTATCTGTGACTCGGAAAATTTCCCAAATTAAACCCTAGTTCGATCATCAGAACCAAATCAACCATGGGGAACACAGAGAAGCTTCTAAACCAGATCATGGAATTGAAATTCACGTCGAAATCGCTACAACGACAAGCAAGAAAGTGCGAAAAGGAAGAGAAATCGGAGAAATTGAAGGTGAAGAAAGCGATCGAAAAAGGTAACATGGACGGTGCAAGAATCTACGCTGAAAACGCGATCAGAAAACGAACAGAGCAGATGAATTACCTCCGATTATCTTCCCGATTGGATGCGGTGGTTGCTCGCCTCGATACACAGGCGAAGATGTCGACGATAAGCAAATCGATGGGAAACATCGTGAAATCGTTGGAATCTACACTTGCGACAGGTAATTTACAGAAGATGTCGGAGACGATGGATCAGTTTGAGAAGCAGTTCGTGAACATGGAGGTTCAAGCGGAGTTTATGGAAAGCGCTATGGCTGGATCGACCTCTCTGTCTACACCGGAAGGAGAGGTTAACAGTTTGATGCAACAGGTTGCCGATGATTACGGACTTGAAGTCTCCGTCGGACTTCCTCAGCCAGCTGCTCACGCCGTTCCGCTTAAGGAGAAAGATGCCGAGAAGGTTGATGAGGATGATTTGTCAAGGCGCCTTGCGGAGCTTAAAGCTAGAGGTTAATGTTCTTCTTAGTTTCTTGTTGAAGAATGAAGGTCCACTCTTAGTTATAATATTGTTGCTATGTTTCTATTTTGTGCTTTTTACGAGTGGTTTGTGTATATTTAACTGAATTTGGATGGTTCGCTCTAACATTAAGAGATATTGGTATTATGTTGTGTGTAGACTTTGCGTATATGTTCATATTTGATTGCTTGTTTAAATTCTTATGCTGTGTGACTGTGTTTGCTTTGGCTCTGGTAATGGAATGCTGAGTAGAATAGAATGCTTGTAGTTGTGTTTTGCAGATGCCATTTCTTTGAATATATTTAGTAACTCATGTTGATGAGGGAAGGGGATTAATGTTTAGCATAGCTATGAAATGAGAATATTGATTAGGTTACATTACTGTGAAACTTATGCCAGTGACTAAATTGGTGTCATGATTTTAAATGTAAACAAACCTTAATTGAAGTGAACCATTCTTTGATCTTTCCTTGAGAAGTGGAGGGATTTCACTTGAGAGCTGTTCCCTGATAAATTGCTCCTACGATGGAAAGGATTCTATGAATTTGGGGTCCAAAATGATGCAGTTGATAGTGCTAATCGATCCACTGGAGGCTAAGTGCCTCCCTTCAGTTCAATTATTATGTATGTCAAGTGTTTTTCCTGTCATATGTAACGGCAATATGAATTTTTGAAAATAAAACTGACAATGACCTGAAGTTGAAAGTAGAGACCATTCCATGAGTACTCCAACGGTGCTCAAATCAAAGATCTCCTTGCCATGATTTTCCTAGTGACAAAAAGTATTGTTATTTGATGTATGTAATAGCCTTAAGCCCCTAACTACAATTATCTTAAACAGAAGTTGAATTCCATTGATTAATTAAGACAGTTGGATTGAGTTTAAAATTCATGAAAATGCTTAGATATGCAGCAGATTAGGAAAGTTCTGATAGGGTTCACTATTAAGTAATTGACCTCACTATTCCTTTTGATCAAGTTAAGTGCCTTTTGGATTTCGTAGTGTGTAGCAAATCCTTTTTCTCTCAAAAAAACTTCTCACAGTTTTGAACATTCTAAGGACAGTTTCAGAAATAAGCTTTATGGTAATGTTTTTGCTTGTTACAGTGTCAAATGAACTGTGTATCTGAAGCACGCTAATGAGTTTTGTATTTAGTATAGGCGACCTCTTGAGGTAGTCCATTAATGGAGCCTAGAGTTATTGAAACAAGCTGATATCAAACAAATATTGGATAGAACAGTGAAGACAGAAGACTAGTGCTTTTTTAACCCATTTATTTATTTTTCTTCTTTAAAGCAAATTACATACATTGTGAGACAGTATGTTGCTTACTCAGCAGTAAGGAAATCTTTACGAGCTACATCTTTTTTTCCTTCTGCCTTGTATAGTATGCATAAGAGTTCTGTGGCCACAATTGCGGACTTTCCAGTAAATTCTGAAACAAGCCTAACGATATCTCCATTATCTGGCCATTCTATCTTTAGAAAGATTTCACTGTTTTCTATAAACAGATATTTAAAACACATATACTAAATTTTTGCGATGTATAAATTGATTGGAGAGCAGGCTATAGTGGTTGAGGAATATATACAGAAGTCACTATGCTGATGTAGTGTTAACACCATGTTGGTTTTATAAAGTGTATTGTATTGTATTGGTAGATAAGACAGATTGCAGGATCAGCAAGCATGAGTTGCTCGTTTGTATAATCTCTTGAAGGATTCTACATGGTGGTCAATAACACTCCCCTCATAATAAAAAAGTACTTGTATAATATTTAGTTGTCTCAAATATAGGTAAATTTAATTATATCATTTCTAAAATGTCTCTCCATTAATATAATTTTACTTTATGAACTTTTATTCTTGTAGAAATTACTTTTAACAATTATTTTTTATTAGATTAGTAATTAATTTATGTTAACAAAAATTCTTTTTTTACTCATTTAACTAAAATTATTAGTAAGTGTAAAATTAGATTTATTTTATCTATAAATGAGACGAGTTTTTTCTTCTTTTCAAATGTTGTGTATTATTGGAAAGGGAAGCTTGTAATATCACATCAAGTTCCTATGGATGTGTGTGATGAATCAGAAAAAATATGTAGAGAATTTATTTGGGGCACTACTGTAAATAAACTTAAGCTACATCTTATCTATCTCTCTTGGGATAAAAAATTTCGTCCTAAGTCAGAGGGATGTTTCGATTTCAAGAGTCTTAGTATGCTAAATAAGGCCTACCTGATGAAATTAGTTTGGCAACTTACAACATATTCCAATAAATTATGGGTAAAGATTACAAGAGTTAAGTATACTTGTATCTCTTTTATAATTCCTTCCGTGAATTTTCGTGCTAATTTCTCTTCTACTTGGAAAAAGCTATTGTAAATGATTTGGGAGGATATCAAGAAAAGTATCATTTGGGTTATTGATTCGATTTTGGAAAGACTCTTGGATTAAAGGTTACTCCAAATCCACTTGTCTAAAGTCATTTCAAATGGAAAGTCTGATGTTTTGTAGAATTTAATTATAGTCCATAAAACGGTTGAAAATGGGACAAGATTGAGAGGTATGTTTCAAGAGAGATTTGTGACATGATTGCAGCTATTAAATCCCCTGCTCCATAAAGACGCGACTTTCCTTGTTGGAAACTTACCTTTGATGGTCATTTTACTTGAAAAGTGCTTATGAGCTCCTCTATTCTCGGCAAAATATTATAATCTCTTCTAATTCCATTTTTTATAATATCTGGAGTTGGAATAGCTCGAATCGTTATAGAGCTTTTCTTTGGAAGCTAACTTACAATAGTCTCCTTACCAATTATGAAAGACATTCTAGAGGAATTTTCACAAATAATCTTTATTTGCGTTGTTGTGATTGTCCAGAAACCATTATGCATATATTAGAAGACCGAGATGAAGTTAAAGGTTTTTGGAATAATGTCACTAACCCAAATCATTGGGATAAGTTTTTTAGCTTTGGTCTATATAATTGGTTAGATTGGAATTTATCTAACAATGATATTGATCGAGTTCAATTTCAATGAATTACTTTCTTTGGTGTGGCTGTGTATGAAATTTGGGAGGATAGCAATAGATTTGTTTTTACGCAATCTTCATCCTTAGACAGAACTTTGATTTATAAGGCTCTCAACCACACATAGAGGCGTTCATGGTGCAAAAACCGAACCGCATTGAACCACATTGATGGTTTAGTTCAGTTATTGAAAATCACTTTTAAATTAAATTCAGTGCAGTTCTGAACCGGTTTAAAACTGATTTATAAATATAAACTACTTTAATATTTTGAATAAATTTAGTTAAAATCAATTTCAAAATAGTTATTTGAAAAAAGAATCTTGAAATTCTTTAGACTAAAAATTATCAATTTTTTTTTGAGGAAAATAAATGTAAAAAAAATTTCGATAAATTTTTTTTTTTGAAAAATTAATTTTGAAATTCTTTTGGCAAATTTTTTTTGATTTTTTTGGAGAAAAATAGATGTAAAAAATTTATCGATAAAAAAAGTTTTGAAATTTCTTTTTTGAAACAAAAAAATCAAAAAAAATTTCAGAAAACATATGTTTTCGATTTTTTCTCAAAAAATTTGCAAGAAAACAATGATTTAATTTTCTTTTTTGAAAAAAAAAATTTCGATAATTTCTATATAATTTTTCAAGAAAAATATATTTCAAAAATTTTGTAAGAAAAAAATCTTAATTGAGGTTAAAATAATTTTAAAATTATTAAACTGATTTTTGTATTAAGTTAAATATGTAGTTCAATTTATGATTGTTTTAAATATGTAGTTCAATTTATGAGCCATTCAAATGGTTTGATTTATTGTGGTGCAGTACAATCTAATTTTTCAACAAATTAACCATATTTTTGCCCTAATCACACATAATTCACATTAACTTTGAATCAACTTTTACGAGGTTTAGTCTTGATTTCGTAATTTAATTTTCTTTTCATATATATATATATATAAACTGATCATGAGTCCAAGAAAGTGGTTTGAATTTAATGATTGAGTTCTCTTTTTCTAAAACAAGAAAATCAGTCACTCGGACCCAACTCGGATGAAAAACAAATTGTCAACGTACATACACTGTAATAGAAATAAAAAAATTTTGATAGTGTAACAAATATCGAGAGAAGATCGATGGATGTTGCCTCAATCTTATCCTTTTCTCTTTCCAAGTGTTTAGTTCCAAATACTTATGAATGGAGTCATCGAAATCATGCTATAGTGGTGGTTATTTAGGGATGCAGTCTTCATACTAACAAATACCATCCTCATCATTTGTATCAAGTGAAAAAACAATCTATCCAGACTATAGATATAATAATAAACATGGTAGTTCTAGTTGTGTATTGAAAATGCATTAAATGCTTAACCAAACTGAACTCTTGAGTACAAAAAGGGGGGAAACATGTTTCATGAAAATGTAGAATGAAATATAACCCTCTTCTAAATTTACTTGCCACCATTCAAGCATGTCTGTTCCTCTTCTTTGCGCCGGATTTTGCAACTTTGAGGCTCCTGTTGACAGCACTCAACCTTGCAAGAGCTGCCTTCTTGAGATCAGGCCTGTAGTAGTTATCTGCCACCTGTAGCATTCCACAAGGAGATAAAATTAGCATTATAGATTCATCAAATTGACAGAAGTACATGATGACAAGAAAGAGAAAATAGTACATCAAATTGACAAAATAGTGAAAATAGTAACTAATTATGATACATATATCAAATAACACCCAATAAAGAGAAACGGGAAAGCACATGCACATCGGCAAAAGCCAATTAAGTATTTTCGAGTAGGATTTCTTGACAACCAACAAAAAAGGCAGCATAGATAATAGAAAACTAACCAAAGATCCATAATGATTCAACAATTTGAATTGAATCTAGACTAAAATAAAATATGTTTACTATATATTTTTGTGGGGAAGCCTTAGATAGCATGAACAAAAATAACGGGTAAGAAGTTCTGAATGATCAAATCTCAGAAGCCAAGCGTAACAAGTAAACTTCATAGAAGGAAACCCACAAAGGGAGTCTTCTTACATGTTATAGCCTCATCACAGCTGGTGAACATTCAGTCATATTGCAGTGTTTCACAATAAATTCAATAAAAACAAACAATTTGCAAGACAGCATTGTATGAGATAGTTCAAATGAGACAATTCTGCTTCACTTAATAAGAACATAAATTAAAAAGAGATCAAAAGTCACAGAATAACTTCTGCATAATTGAAGCTCAGAAGCCAAGCGTAACAAGCAAATTTCACTGAAAATACCCACCTAGGGAGTCTTCTTACATGTTAAAGGCTCATCACCGCTGTGGAACACTCAGTCATACTAGCTGAGTTTCAAAATGATTATAATTTACATATAGGTAATTTGAATGGAAGCAATTGGGCAGAACATTTCAATTGATAAAAAAAAATAGACCAGCTTATCACATTAAACAACATAAATTAAGAGAAAGAAAAGCTAAATTCATGAAAATTAAACATTTGAATAATCAAAGCTCAGAAGCCAAGCGTATCAAGAGAATTTCATTGAAGAAACCCACCTAGGGAATCTTCTTACATGTTAGAGGCTCATCACTGCTGGGTAACAATCAACAGATTGGAACGGGTTCAAAATGATGTCAGTTAACAAAGAAATTATTTGCATGACAGCATTTACTGAGAATAGTTGAAATAACAAAAGAAAGAGGACTACCTTCCCTCAATTAACAGTTTAAACAAAGAAAGTATCACAAGGTTACAGTCAAGACATCTTTCACTGATCAAAGCTCAGAAGACAAGGGCAACAAATACATTTCACTAAAGAAACCAAACTATGTACTTTTCTTACATGTGAGAGCCTCATTCACCACCAACAAACAAAACTTGAAAAATTGGAAATTCAAAACAATTTAAAAACTAATTAATTTAAAACAAATGTCAAGCAAGCTGAATTAATGGATATCCCAGCAACTACGTTGGCAGCAATACAAATACAGCTCACAATACAATATTGAGAAACACAATAAAATTAACAGAAATATCAAACAACATATTCAACGCAATTTATATGAATCAAGTAAGCCACCCAACAAAACACTTCTTAACCGATCTTTTTCAATCGCAAAAAAGTACCTGATTTTGCACAGCCTTTGCCATCTTCCTAAACTCCTTCTTCATTACAGATTTGTGAAGCAAAGCTGCAGGCTTGTTTTGCTTCCTTGTCTTAGTGGTTGCAAACAACACAGCTTGATCTTTACCCGCAGGCTGAATGGTAACAGTTTTCTTGTTGGCCAAACCTATACACCATCATATACTTAGCTCAGCTTCATACACAACATTCACATTATCAAAATCAAATTATCAACACCAACTATACCTAATAAAAAAGTAACATCGTTTATTAATCACGTTCAACATATCAATATAAAAAACCAACATTCACAAAAAAAAACTATTTTTATTAGTACCCATTTCTAATCACAGAGTATAAAAAAACTATTTTAATCAATAAAATCAAACAAAGGTAACAACTTGACAAATTAATTAATGAATGTATTAATATACTAACCAGAGTATTTGAAGGAGTTGAGATTGTAGAGATTGTTAGGCTCTCTGCTGAATTGAACGCTCTGAGTATTATTTCCAAACTCTTTAACCAAGAAAGAGTTGTTCCTCTTTACGATCTCCCAAACAAGTTGTCCAGGTACTGTTGCCATCTTCTTCTATGTCTGAACCTGAAATGCAGACTCAAATTAAGACTAAATTTGAAATTAACGAGATCCCTGACAAGCACAATATAAGAACCCGAGTGCAAAAATAGAGTACCTTCGATTTGTTGTAGAGGTGGAGAGTGAGATTTCAGAAGAAGAGTAGGAAAAACTGTGCTCTTTTGGTGAGAATTTATAGCAAATGGGATTGGAAACCCTAATTCAACGTTTTGGATTTGGGTTGCTGGACATTGGGCTTGAAACGTATAGGCCATTAAGCTGTCGAAGACCCAAACCAACAAATTAAATTGTTGACCAAAAAAATATTAAATTTAGAATATTTAATTGTCCAAAATAAATCGATTTTTATAATGTACAAAATCTAGAATAGAATAAGTTAATAAATTTCCAATTTTATTTTATTATTTATTAAACTTATTTTACTACTTTGTCCCTTGATATAAGCATCTTTTTCTTCACTCTTATTAAAAAATAAGTAGATAGTTAATGTGTTTATTTTATGTGTTAATGTTCCTAAAATAACATTTGTGTTTGAATGTGTAAAACTTCATTTTTCATATTCTTAGACAAATTAGTAATATTAAAAAAAGGTGTGTATGTTTGAAAAAAATAATCAATGTACCTAATAAATTGAAATGTGTTTATATTTAGAGACAAATTTTTTTTTGAAAGGGTGGTTATAATTAGGGAAGATGTAGTATTTTTTTTCTGAAATGTGTTACTACTTTACGATATCAAAACATCAACTTTCAAAACATTCTACTTGTAAAAAAAAAACTTCAAACATTCTTACAAAAGTGAAATCATAATGGAATTTTATTAGATACTAGTGTAAAATAATTCATTACTGATTATGTATATCATTTAAATCCTTTTAATACAGTATTTATCGTATAAAAAAAAAATATGTCATCACAAAGTTACATTGTAAAAATCAATTTCAAAATAACAACAACAAAATACATATCATTATGTGTTAATTTCTAATTTTATATTTATTCGTTAGCTTAGATGCTAATTCTATCAAATACTTTAAATCCAGCGATAACTTATTTCGTATTTGTTATACACTCTTATCTATTATCTGCTATTTTTTACCAACAAAGTCTTGATGTAAAGATGTTTTCGTCAAATAGATAAAAAAAATATAAAAAATACATATATCTTCTTTCTTCAAATTTTCCAATATTAACTGGGGACCAAAATTGAATTAGGGGTACTTGTATTCATCTCATTCACGTCTCAGTTTGTTTAAAATTAAAATAAAAGTGATTATCAAATAAAATAATCTAAATAATTTAAAAGTGATTATACATAGTCACACATCAAATCACCCCACCATGCTTCCATAGAGTGTAAGAATTAAAAGCTGAATTACCAAGCCATATGATCAGAATCCCAAAATTCTGTGTTCCTAAATTGTTTACATATGTGCAAGAAGCTTCTCTTAATTGTCTGGAAAATGCACCAGTAATGGATACACATGTTTGAACTTTGGTATGTAAGGATCACAATGTACTTCAAACTAAATCAATGCTATACCTTTTGCATTTTATGAACAGGCTAGCTATTTATTCATTCATAAGCATGTATATTTTCCCTGTGCAAAACACTCCATCACACCCTCCTTTTCCCCATCTTACATACATATAAAAGGCCCCATCAACCAGAAATGGGGAAGAAAAGGAAAGAACAAAAAATGCCATCTGAGAAGTGAAAATCTATGCTAATAATCAAAGAAAATGGCGACAAATGATAATTGAAAGAATAGTGAACTACATTTCCTTTTCAATTTCAACAAACAAAACAGGTAAAATTCATAACTAATATCAGCTTCTATAGACAACTTTCAAAACAGGTAAAATTCACAACTGATACAAGTCTTTATAGACAACTTTGTGACAAAATGCTGACAAACACATTCTTCGTCATCGTGCATTATGTTTTAATCTTCTAAGCACAACTTGCTTATAGAACTTTTGGGTACGGAAATACAATGCCAAACCAACCAAAAATGCCAGAAAAGCCACACCGGCCAGGATCAGAAACGACAACATGAAACAGTGGATGCCAAAGCAAGAGTTATCTTCTTTATTGGCTTCCTTGTCATATATATATCCAACAACTCTCACAGAAAGTATATAAGACCCAAGTGGACTCGATGCAGCAATAGTGTTGAAAATGGTACCCATGTGCTTCACACCAAATATCTCATAAGTGATTGTTGGCATTAAGGACCAGTTTGTACCATAGCATATTCCCACCAGAACAGGACCCAAATAAAAATTGCCAGGGAAACCAGAAGCTATGATTACATGACCAAGAATCATAATTCCCAGATTTACAGTCATCAACAGTGGCCTCGGCCAACCTCTTTTGTGCATGATATAATCAGATACATGACCGCCACCAAAACGGCCAAGAAAATTCCACATACTCCACAATGACACCATATTATTAATCTCAATAGTACTATACCCAAAAGATTGTCCTATTTGGCTCATATTATTTATCGTTGCCAGCCCAGAACCCAAACCCGATATCATGGTCACAAACAACATCCAAAATTCAACCGTACACATAGCTTGTAAAAGGTTCATTTCTTGTGCAAGGGGCAACACATCATCTGAAGGATCTTGTACCTGCTGCACCTCCTCTCTAGGCAGCTCCTGGTATTCAATTGTAGGAGCAGTCTCAATGGAGCGAGCTTGTGAAAATCCCCTCGAGTCTTCCCAATGAGCTTTCACAGCAATGCCAAACGGCGATGCTAGTAGAACCATAAGGACCACAAATGTAAATACTCGTGCCCAATACGGCAAGCTCACAAAGTTTTGCAAAACTATTATGAACATAAGATACACAACAATAATTACAGTGACCACAGAGAACACATCCAACTGCTTCTTGTAATCACATTCTTGCACTTCATAGATCCTCAACAGAAACATAAAAAACAGACTGATGAATGCAGGTAAGCAAGCTAACATCAGAAGGAAGGTTGCTGGGTCCCCATCAAAAAATGTGTGGTATAGTTGAATCAGGATAGCTCCACTAAGCCCGAGAAAACCCTGAATAATATGAAATGAGTTTAATGATCATACAAATTAACATAAATCAGTTTTACACTAACATCCAAAGAAATACGTTCATTTTTCTATGTCATACCATTAATATTAAAATTCAGTTACAAAAGTCCAGCGATATGGCAAAATAATAGATTTTCAATAGATGACAGTGTAAAACTAGTTTCCACAACAATGTAGACATATTAGAATTGACTTATTTGAGTTTATTCACTAACATAAGCACTTGTCAAAGGAGAGCTTATTGAAACTTATAATATGTTTGTAATCAGCTTATTTCTATAACCTCTCTATGATAGCTTATCAAAACAATTTATATATATTATATAAAAACAATTCGACTTTATCTTATGTTTTCTTTAGAAAAAGTTTATATTATAAAATTTAATTAAACACTTTATCCGTGATGTATGGTTCAATTTTAAATCCACAGTGCAAGTAAAAAGAAGAGTTAATCAGCAATTCTAAAATGAACTACTATATTGAAAAGGAAAGTGAAAATTGAAAATGGTAACCTTCATGATACCAATGATGGTGCCACTATATTGTGGGAAATTACGCAAGCCAGTAACGACATTGGTAGTGTTCAAGAAAGTTTGACCATTAGATGCAAGCCAGGCGAAGAAACACATGAGTGGAACAGGAGGCTGATGGATCAATCCCACAACAGAGGCCCAAATGAAGAAAAAGCCCACAAAACACTGAACAGCCCCAGCGGCAACGACAATCCAGGGGCCACCAAGGGATGTCCATTTGGACTTATTGGATGGGAGAGGATAGGTGTAAGGAGTGACGGCGGAGTAAAGGAGGCCGGAGAGGACGCCGAAGTTGGCACCGATGTCTTTGAAGACGGAGACAGTGTCGAGCGTTGATTGATCGTAGGATTGTGTTGATTTGAGGAGAGGAGAGTAGATGCTGAAGGTGTATGATGCACCGCAGCTCCACTGGATCCATATGGATGCGGCAACTCCCATCCAACGATTCGCTACCCACTCCATCATCTTCAATGGTCTTCTATTACTTGCAATTGGATATTGATGATGATGATGATGATAAGATTAATTAGTCAAATCATTACCAAACCCAGTTGTGATGACTATGACATAAACATTACTCATTTATTAGAATAAACATATTTTTACTATAAGTAAAAGGAAGACGATTTTTTCAACATCAAATTGGAAAATCTTTCATTCATCCAAATTCCAAATAGGAAATTTCACAAATCTTCCGTTAACAAATTGTTTTGTTTGGTAGGAAGGAAATGGAAAGTGATTGGTTTCCTTTACGGAAAGTGGAAGAAGGAAATTACTTTCTTTTTTTGAAACGGTTTGAGTTGACAAAATAAGGAAAATGATTTTTTAGTATTTTTGTAATACGTGTAAGTAGTTGAATACAAAAAGTAAGTGAAAAATAGAGATAAATGTATACAACTTTGGATTGAGATTGTCTCTAGTAGGAAAAAGTATGCACTTCACGCAATTTCCATATTTAGAGTTGTTGGATCGATTCAAATGATTTTGAATTCACTTCGATATTTTAGTTTTTTAAAATCAAAATCTATATAAAATTTAAATTGTCAAATCTAAATTCAACGACTTTAGATGTGTCGATGTGTGAATGCGGTTTTTTTCTATCGCAGAAAATCCAATTTCATATAATACAATGTTTTGTAAAATTTATGTACCTTAATATTTAAATATCATAATTAGTCTTATAATGACTATGAATGTAAACCTAACAAGTCGAGTATAGAACAATTGTTAAGTCAATGATTGGACTTTCAACGTGGTTATTGGATGTAATGATTAAGGGGTGAGTAAGGTTTAGAAGAATTTGAATTAGTTAGATGATTTGTGTTTTAAATTAACTAAAAATTAAAAATCATTGAGGTATTGTTTGAGACAACTAACAACCAAACTTCAAATTAATTATGCTCCCCATGTCTATTGAATCGTTATTTAAGGACATCAAGTTAATTAAAGTAGATCAAAGACCATTTGATCCTGAATATAAGAATTTTCAACAATTAAGCTAATAGTAGTAGTATTGTCTTTAGAGGGTAGTTCATTCCACTTAAACACAGTAGCCAGTGAAGGTAAATCCTCTGCCCACAATCTCACCCCCACAAAACCATGCAAAACATTCAAGTCCAAACAAAGCAGCAGTGCCCACATTCTCCATGTTCAGATCCTGCCTGTTCTTTATTATGTTCTTAGCATACTCCAATTCCTTCCTTAATGAATTGTAACGAAGAGGAATACTGCAAAAAAAATAAGTTCAATACTTGACAAAACTCAATTGGAAAATTCACAACAAAATGAAACATGACTAAGTATTAAATTTTTATATTGGTTTAGAAGAGGAATATAAAAAAATAGATTTTTATATTGGTTCTATTAAGTTGTATTTTTAGTTATCAATAAATGTCTTTTTTTATAAACTTACTACAAGTCAGTCTTATGTCTTTTTTTATAAACTTATTTCAAATCTTATCTTTTTTATCTATGAGACTTGAGTTTTTTTAGATAACTAAAAATACAACTTAATAGTAAGGATATGTTTGGTTCAACATGTAAATGAATTTTAATGAGAGGTGGGAATGGATGAATGGAGAGGACAGTGATTTTAGTTTCGTGTATGTTAGGCTCAACGAGAGGAGAAGATGAATTTTATTAATAGAAAGAAATTATAAAGTTACATTTTTCACCATTGTAATATTTAAAATCACATTAAACAAAACAGTTCTTTAGTCAAAGTAAAGAATTAATATTATCTCCATTCCAAATCTCTTTCACTTTTGGAGAGTTAAAATTTACTTACGAGATATTTTGATCTTCTATCATTCCCTTCAAATAATTGAACCAAACAACTCACATTCAAAATAATCATCTCCTCACCTACATTCTCTTATAATCAAACAAACCTTAAATGTTTTGTGTTTAAGCATTTATTTGTTTAAACTATATATTTATTTTGAACTTTGATCAGTTTAATTTTTTAGACATCAGTTCATTAGATTGTAAAAACGTTTAATCGATAAATTTCATGTGATTAATATAATAGTTTATTTAATAAACACATTAAACTAACATAAGTATTAAGTTAGACATAAAACTTAGAGACGAATGAATCATTTTTAATGTTAGTAGAATGAATTTAATGAGAGTTTAGAGATAAAAGAAATCTTAATATTCATTCTATTTTATTGAGCAAAAACAATTCCTTTTATAGTAACTTAGGTATTTCAAAGGAAACATAGTTCAATCTCTTTAATCAATTGGATCTCAACCTTTATTTTAGTATTGTGTTTAATTTTCTTTCTTTGCTATATGACTATATCTGTTACCTTTTCCCCGTTCATTAATTAAAATGAATGATTGCATGAATCTTAGCAATTACTAAACCAATCCTCATGGAAACACTATATATTCACCAACAATATACAAAAACCAATGTAAACATAATTCAGGATGTGAGCATAATATTTCTAGGAAGTGAAATGATTCTTAAACATCAAAATTTTAATGGCAAATACATTGTCTTTTGATTTTTATGACTATTTCAAATATGTATAAGTTCAAGAACATAAAAAGAAAGGGGAAAAAATATATACAATGTTACATGTTACATACAATTTGTGTATCTTAGATGTTCAAATATCATACCCGATCTTGTAATGACTAAGAATGCTAACCTGGCAAGTCGAGTATAGAACAATTGTTTGGCCAATGTTTGGCACTTTTCAACGGTGGGTGGTTCTTGGATATAGTGTTTGTTTTGCTCCAATAACAGCTTGTAAAATGAAGCTCCATGGTTTGACACTACTGCTGATGCTTGATTCACCTTTGATTGCAACTGAGGTATCTTTGATGCCATGGATTTCCTATACAAAAGTATCAATATATCATCAAAGGTGAAACTTTTATTCAAATGGTCGTAGTAACAACTGATTTTATGACACTTCTTAAAGAAAGAAAAAAATTAACTTTTGAGTAAAAAAATTTACAATTTCAAATGCATAAATTTTAATATTATATTTCTACGTTTATCTTTAATAAATATCTTAAGAATTTTTGTTAGTAAGATTGTAATTCATGTATCTGTTTAGTTATGTGGTAACAAAAATTAATTTCGAAGAAATTGATTTTTAAAAATTTATTATAGTTAAAAGTGAGTTGAAGGTAAAAAATTTGTTTATTTTTATATATTTATATAAAAGTAAATTGAATAAAATATTAAAAGTTGAAAATCAATTATAGAGATAAAAACTATAAATTATAGTTTCAAATTATAATCAATTCTAAAGACAAAATCAATTATATTCTAACAATTAAATATGTTAAAATCAATTTAACACCCCTAAAATCAATTTTAACTTCTCCAAAAGAGAAACTAAATGTACACATGATAAATCGTAAAAAAGAAAGAAAAAAAAAACTGAAAAGAAAAGTGTATTAAACAAAAATGTAAAAACTCAATTAAATTTAGTTTGATGGATTTCCTATAATTCCTCGTAAAAGAACTCAATTGGCAAAATATATTTTATACACATCAATTTGGATGAAACATATGGATTTGTGTTGAACAAATCATAGGTTACAAAGACATGGATCATCAATCCTCATCATCTAAACACAAAGAATGTGAGAATGAAATTTGATTTAGATGCACTGTATCGGAAAAAAAAAAAATTGATTTACATGCAACAATTAATGAACTAACTAGTAAATTAGGGGTTGCATCGACAAAAAGATGAACATTATAATTAAATTACCTGAAAGTTTATGATATAACCAATTTGCAGGAAATGGTGAATCTAATAGTCTCCACTCGACGCTAGACTTGGATTACCGTTTGTAACGCTGTCCAAAATTCGTTCTTATGAAAAAGTCACATGAATTTAAATGAAAAACTACAACAACAACAAAAATACTGCTTTTTACGTAGTCAAGAAATAACAAAAAAAATTCTCAAAATAATAATAATAATAAGTAAATCGCGTTTTTTGGAGTTAGCAAATGAATCATTCAAACAAAACGTTATATTTTGAAATTGGTTTTTGTGATAGCAAAAAAAAAAAATATATATATATATATATAGAACTTCTACTGTATATTTGTAAATCGATATAATTTGATATAATTGTTGGAACTAAAATCAATGACAAATAGATGAGTATTATTGATTTAGTCAATTTTTAATATGTAATATATAAATATTGACGTGAATGAGTTAATAAAAAATTAACTCAATTATTGTTTAAAATTTTGATAATATCAATATACTTTTTTTTCATTTTTTTTTACAGTACTTATATACACACACAATGTTAGTGTAAAGGATTTTTACCCTTTTAATTAATCATAACCGTTAAAATCAATTTAGATTAAATGACTTTAAACAATTTAATCATTTATTGTAATTAAATAGTAAAATGTGAAA
>JBBPBQ010000003.1:47646439-47838464 GCA_037974755.1 Cicer yamashitae
AAAAAAAAAAAAAAACTTAATTTAATTAAAGGATATTGTTGCCCTTAAAAAAATTAACATTTTTTCCTATCTTTCTACCCAAACAAACATAGAAAGATACAAATATGTTTATCATCATTTTCTTACATCAATCAATACTACAAATATATTTATCATCATTTTCTTATATCAATCTATACATTGAATATAGCCTACGTTTCACATTTTTCTTTCTTTTTATACTTTTTACATAACTCTTTCTCTCTTCATTTTTTCAAAAATCTTATTTCTCTCTTCTCAATTTCTTCCGAACTAATCGCACCCTACAAGAATGAAAGATAACAAAGACAATCATGTGTTATCCTACATAGTTGCAACCTAAACTTATTACCTTTTACACAGTTTAACAGGTACAACAAAATAAGCCTTTGAAACATGTCAAAATAGAATCCAACACAAAAATAACCAATCAAAAAATAACGTACTAGAAGTTTTAACTGCTTCATCTCACAGAGATATCTTGGCTAAAATAACAAAAACAAAAACTACATTTTTTAAAAAACTTTCCTAGTGGCAGATATTGAACATATCTTTTAGTATCTGTTGTAGGAGAGCTACAATCACATTTTTCATCTTCACTTGCAAGCCAAAACACAATTTGAAACATTTGACTGCACCTCCTCTTTCAGAAGATGATACAGAAATAGGCGAAAGAATATTAGGGTCGAAGGAGGAGAAGCGCGAAACAAAAAGGAAAAAAAAAATGTCTTCTTTTTCCTACCCCATAATTGGGAAACAGCCACTTCTTGATCTTTGTTCTAAAAAGTTCTGAAGGGCACCTGTAGTGTGAGAGTTAATGTAACCTCCAACTTAGTGGTGTTGGTAAGAAGGGAAAAGAAGCCTTCTCCACAAGCAAAATATGCATCATGTATGTCACATCTTCAATATCATCTTTCTCTCTCTCTCTCTCTCTCTCTTTATGCATAGTACATGTACAAGCTATTCGCAGCAGCACAAGCAATTGAATTTTCAGATGGATGCCATGCTAAGTGCAACAACTTTGTGGTGAAATCAAACGAATTCCCGTTTGCATCAACCCCGGGAGCTTCCGCTCCTGTTTAAGAAATTTCAACTCATGAAATTCTACCGTACAAAACAAAAATATATGATGAGATAAGAGCAAATGAGGCAAATGAAAGAAAACTAACCCCGTCTTACAACTCGTGTTATACTATTTCCAAGTGATCGAGACGGCCTTGAGGGGGTCGGAACTTGTCGTCTGACAGAAAACACAAGTTAATATAGATGCCACAACTGAAAACATGCTTGAAGTCAAAGCTTCAATAAAATTACCTCATTGGATTTTTACTGGCTTCCAAAGTTGTAGCCTCGGTACTTCCAGGAGCACAACCAAATACTCGGAATAAATTGCTGGCATCAGATGAAACAAAATAGTAACATGGAGGATAAACAATTCGAGTAACCATTGAACCACGGATTAAGTTTGTATCACATACCTGTAAGAACCAGTTGCTACCCGCAATCCATCACCACTCAGACAACACTCGAACTTATCAAAAATCGAATCGTTTTCATACAGATCACAAAGCTGGCATGTTCAAACACAAAGCATAGCCCGTTATAATTCAACAAAGCATCAGAAAGAAATCTATTGTTCATCATCAATTATCGAAACACAGGAACCTAACCTTAGGTCTTAGATACTCATGAACCTGGAAAGTTGCAACAGGACCTGAATCCATATTAATGTCCCATAACTGACAAACAAGTGAAAATGAGTGAATGAAATGAAACTTAAGTCAGCATGTCTGCACAACAATTAAATTTCAAAGAAACAAATAAACCTAAATCAATAATAACAATAATTTAAATAGAAGAACAATAAAGTATGCCCACCCAAAATAAGCAAAAGTACATCAACTTAGGGTTTTTTCAACTTTAAAGTTTGAAGTTGGTTGTAATAACCACTTCTGTATATTTTATGGAAGCAAATTCATAAATCTTCCTAAATAGAAGTAAAAAAAATATACAGAATGCAAGTTTAGTAGACACAAATTATAGCTTAGAGATGAAAATTGAAGAGTAGACAAGTTCGCGTGCCAGCGCATAGGATCCTATGGTAGCGTGTTGCAATGCCATGTAGAATCTCGTGTTTGACTACATTGGCCACAACTATAAGATTTACAACAAATATGGTATTGGGTGAAAAAGAAACAACAAGTTACTTCCGTGTCACAAAGATGAGGATGTAGTGGCTATACATGATAAAAAGATTGAGAATGAAATCATTAGAGAGGAAATTGGGGTAGCTCTCATTGCAGAAAAGATAAAAATATCTTGTCTTAAGTGTGGTTTGGACATGTGCAGAGAGGAGCCTTATAAGCATCAATAAGGGAGGGTTGATCAAATGGGGATAAATTCACGGTTAAAGATAGAAGGAGACCAAGAAATATTTAAAACAAACTATTTAGAGAAAACAATCAATCTCTGAACTTAATACATAACAAGATATTATGGCATAATTTGATCCATGTAGCCGACTCCATCTAATGGGAAAAGGATAGGTTGTAATTACTGTATGTTAGTCAATCCTTTTTTTTACTGAAGTCAATCCATATTTAAACCAATTTAACTAAATATGTTTCAACTGTCAATTCTTCCATTGCTGGCTGATTGAAAAATATAATAGTATCAACCTTTTTAGCAACTTATTCATTGATAAAAATAAGAGGGCCTATTTCCAAAATCCAAAGTCCAAAATGTGATGAAAGCTTTAACAAAAGTGTGGATTTTGAAATCATAAAACGTCAGAGTTCAAACCTTTAAAGTCATGTAATCACGACTCAGTATGTATCTTCCATCCTTTCCAAATTTTATGTCAGATATGGAAGCAATAATCTCTGTGAAAAATGATCTGGATCCTGGGGCCTCCTGTTCCTCAAATCTGTATCAAAGGGCATTGCCATTAGAGTCTAGAAACTATATGAAAGTGCATACAATAATAGGCTTCATAATTTTTATTTTTATTTAAATAAGCAACGTCATTTTAATGATCCATGTCAAAATCATCTTTCCAGTACTTTTTCCTATCATCTCAACATGTTAAAAATGTAAGCTGTATGGGAGGATCGAAATACTTATTTGTAAGTAATCAACAAGATTACCACAGAAGAACATAAATAGAACTACAGAAGATGTGCTTACAGTTTGGCATGAGAATCACATAATGCTGACTGCCGCAAGTCAATTAGACGGATTGAACCCTTTGAACTGCTATATGCCAATGTATTACAATGTGTAGGGTGGAATTCTGCTGATGTTATAACCTCTACAATAACAATATATAGGGTCATGGCTCAACCAACACTAGAAAAAACACATGCATAATCTGAATTGCAAGTTTAAAGAGATAAAGTAGATTGAACTAGTGCAAAATTGCATCTTATGAAAGTAGCACACATTCCACAATGAAACACATTTAAGTCTAAAATTATATCGCATAGCATAGTTAGGCACACCAACCAAACTATCATCTATCTTGTTGGATGTTTATGGCTAAATAATTAAAAGACAACATGTGATTCTTTTAACCACCATAAAGTGACAAGTTTCTACTGATACTGAAAAGTTAGGTGTTGCTAATATAGAAAAAATTATGAATATGTAACGTCAGCCTGGGTTTCTAATCAAAGTGTAATGCAGTCCCAGCCAAATATTTTCTTTGGACCATAAATTTGAGCCTGGACACTGCCCAACTTATAAATGAACCAAAACTGAATGGATTGGACCGGTTGAATCATCACGCTATCAGTCTAGGTTGAACCATAACTCACTTGTCAGTTAACTACAACTTGTAATAACTTCTTTAACGATATGAACAAAATAGTTTTAGTGTTCTAACGGCAGAGAAATGTTACACCACCGGTAGAAAAACTCATCAAGCTTACCTGTCAGATCCTCCATGTTTGCGGGCTTTACATCAACAATATTAAAACTTTGATTGCTTATTTCCAGGTTCCAAAGATTTATTCGCAAATCATCAGCTGATATGAAAGTTTCGCCATCGCTACAAAGTATGAGCAATATAACAGCATCCAAATTTGATCAGTATCTATAAAACTAAGAAAGAAAGTAAAAAAAATGTGCAAAAACTCATAGTCATCAAGTAATACTCTAGATTCCACAAAGAAAACAATTACTTATCATTTTTTAGGAACGCCGACGCATTAAGGGAATAAAAAATTACAAAAGCAAGATCAACCTTTAGTAGCCTTAGCCTTAAATTAGAATATGAACCTTCAGGGTTCTCAAATTCACCCAAAATTTACTAGACTGTAGCAAAATACAATGTGCACTTAGAAAGCTAAATCACCTGTTGTTTGAAATAGAATTGATATGATAATCGTGCGCATGGGCATAAACTCTACGACATCGAGCCACCAAGCTGGTTTCATGGCTAATTACCTACATATTTTACAACATGAGTTAGTACTGGCAAAATCTTAAACATGCAATCGTTTTAGTTTGAAAATGAAAGCATCAGGATCAGACATGTCAAAATAAAAATTTCTTGGTTGTTTATAGTATATGCCATACCATAGGAAATTTATTCCTGGTGAACAAATATCAGAAAAATAATTACAATTGGAAGGGATGGATACAACTACCACGGGTAATCTTAGTGATGGTATGCCTCCCGGTGGAAATGAGAAGTCGGTGCTTAGATAATTGTATGATCTATCCGAATCTGGATATCCTCCATTTGCAAGGCATGGCCTAGGACTACCTGAATTACTTGAACTAGCAACACCACCATTTCCCATTGTTTTCGAAGGGTCAACATTCATCTCAGAAATTTTCTTGACCTTCTTTTCTTGAACCTATTCAACTCTCAGATAAGGAAAGATATTAAGAAGTGAACTAGAACACAGATTGATGATGCTATTCATATGAAAAATACAAATTGGAATGCAACCATATTAATTTTGTATAGATGCATAAGCACTCACCCTCAAAAGTCACTCTTTACATGCAAAGTTATTTGGTTAACTGAACAGTTGTTCAATAGTTCAATTAATTTCAAAAGAAAAAACTGCTATTCAAAATATGATAGGTAATCAGTGAAGGATAATCTTGTGAACAATGCATTGATAAAACACAGCACTAAGCATGCTACAAACGAGCATGAATATCATACCTTCCAAAATTTGATGGTTTTATCATTTGTCGAGAGAAGGAAAAGGGCACCATTAGCTATTTGGCACCATCTGATTTTGTTTATTTTCTCTTCTATCTCCAAACTCTTAAGGTAGTCAAACTGAAACAATGATCACACATTATATATATTGGATATTCTAAGGCATAGGACGTTGGGGCAACATTAGCAAGATAATGATGATTACCTCAGGCTCATGACTCTGAAACTCTGTTTTGTAACGGAATTCAGGATGCCTGCTGATAGAATAGTCCATCCTCTCTGAATCCCTTCTAGATTCGCCATGCTGCATGTTTCAGCATACATATAATATACATACATATTACAATACTGAGTGCAAAACATGAAATCAGTCAACACATAAGTTAAGTTTCTTTTTACTAAAACAAAGCTTGCCAAAATAAAAATCAGGCTTACATCTTTTGTATCTGTCCTCTCAAAGAGAACCACTCGACCACCGCGATCACCAGTAGCAAGATGATCACCAGACTTGTCAAATTCGATAGCAGAAATTATGTCCACTGTAGAAAGACATTTGGGTAAATAATTAGGAAAGTTTCATGTTATCCCGCAACAAAACTAATTCATACTTTTCAACGACTCTATTGTAACTACCATGACGCTTACTAGTCAGTCTCACTCCAACCTCCCCTTGAAAGCACTTAATCCCCTATTATAAACGGTACCTTCATATAACACACTGCATATCAGTCAATCACTTAATCCAATGATATTTCCACTTTTGTTTGATAGAAAATGATGTTTCCTTTTCAACAAAGAATTTCCACACACCCATTCAATAATTATCCACTAAGACTAAATACCGGGCATGTGGTTGGTCCGTGTGGTAAGGGCCTCGGACACCTTTAACAAGTGGTCAAGGGTTCAATCTTTGTCTCTTGCATATGGAGAAAACCCTGTTGGGAGTGAAGAACCCACCTTGTGTGCCCAACAGGCTCTCGAACAAAGATTAGTCGCCACTTAACAGCGGCAGATACTTCGTACGAATAACATGATCATTAAAAAAAAATTGATAAGTATTTTCCACTCGAGTGACACAACCACCATCATTACCGAAACTCCAACCCAGCAAACTCTTCCAAAACCTTATGCTTTTGCATTTTCAAAGACACAGATTACAACAGACCCAGAAGTCAACCTTCAACACTACTCACCAAATCAACCTACATAAAACACCATTAAGATCCAACATATCCTACTCAAACAAACTCACACATTAATTTCGAAACTAAAGGAACCTATTATGAACAACAGAAGTGTCTACAACACAAGCACAAGCTAGAAACATGACACCAAACCCAAAAATCCAACTAGCTCGGTTTCACAGTCTCAAAAATCCAACTAGTAAATTCACAATGCAAAGAAAAAACATTAAACAAAAACATCGCTCGGTCAAAAGGAACACACTACTTTCCCCCAAAATCAAACACCGATAATAGCAATATCCCCAAAATCCAAAACAAGCATTACTCAATAAAACAACAAGGGAGTAACGAAACAAGATCCGGAACAGATCGAATCAAACCCTAATCCCAATACACAAATTGGATCCGATAAAGTCACAGCAAAAATAAAAGTCCCTTTCCCACAACACATCCAATACTACGTTGAAGAAATTACCTTCTTGAACCTCTTCACCAGCCGTGCGTTCACCGAAGACCTGAGAGAATTTCCACTCCAAAGGGGAAGGTGGACCCGCCGGAGCTGGTACAACCTCGTCGCCACCGTTCATTTGTAAAAGAAAAAATCAGAAGCCACCACCGAAGATGAGAGAGTGAATCTACCAATCCTATGAGTGCATCAAAGATTGATTTCCTGGGTTTTCACAAGATCATAGGTTCAGAAAGACCCATCTAAAAAAGACATAAAAATTTTCTTATTTTTTTTCTTCTTCCCAGTTGAACCATTGGAACACAAAAAAGAACAAAAACTTTCTCTCTCTTACCACCTTTCTCTAATCTTTTCTCTCTCTACAGGGAGAAAATTGGAATTTTGTTTACATTTGATGTTTGGGATAAAAAACAAAAAACTAAACAACAGATACTTGTGTGTTGAGTTCTCTCCACATAAACAATTGGTCTCTTGTCTGGTTTTTTTATTTTGTGTAAGGTAAAAAATAAATAATTATAAATTATCTTGAATTTGTGATATCCTCATCTGTTTGTCACGCAACGAAGTGAAGTATGAAGTTTTATTGGACGGTAAAATGACGGTGTGGTACGGTTAGGCGAGGTAAAGAATAATTTTTAAGTTTATCAATTATTACTGTATTTATTAATTAAGTAATTACTGTGTAGTGTCATTGTGTGGATGGATTACATGTTCCTCAGGAAAGAAAAAAAAAGGGAGGTATTTGAGTAAAATGACTTTGATGTCCTTGTATTTATCGGATAAGCACGGTTTTATAATCAAATACTAATGTGAAAATCATTGTTATCATGTTCAAGTAGTTTGTAAATCCAAACTTAATTTCCATGTTTTAAAAAATTTTGAATTTTTTAATTATGATATTTTTAAAAAATATTTGTTAACAGTGTCACTTAAATTATATCGATTTGACGACTTGAGTTTTAAATATTGTATTCGTTTTTTTTTTAACAAAGTGTCATCAATCAATTCATCACTAAGAGAATTATTAATTGTCGTTAAAGTTTCAAGTAACTTTTAAATATTGGTCTATGGTGAATCATCCATCAAATGTTTCACAGTAGCATCCACTTATAATGTATTATGAAAAAATTCACAATTACCATGTCATGTGTTTGATATGCACATGGTAATAAACTTAATAAGATTAATTTATCATATTCAGTATACACAACTTATAACAAAATGATATGATTTATATTTTGATAAAATGACAGATTTGTCTTTATAATCTATTAAACTTTTTTTCTTTCAAAATAACATTCATATAATTTTTTTATAAATAAATAAAAAAATGTAAATAATTTATGAAGTAATTTTCTATACTTGAAATAATTGTGATTTCTCTAGCCATGACAATTGAAGAATGACTCACTATTATAAAAATTGTGATTTATCTATCTATCACAATTGAAGAATGACTCACTATCATAAAAATGTAAATAATTTATGAAGTAATTTTATATACTTGAAAAATTGTGATTTCTCTATCTATCACAATTGAAGAATGACTAATTATCGTAACATCATCTCGATTAATCAAACTCTCTAAAAATTCTCCCCTTAATCTCTCTCTATCCATTAGTCGATTTCTAATGCTATGATTTTCATAAAACCGCATTGAAGAATGACTCACTATCATAAAAATTGCTAAACAAAGTTCAATCATTTCTAAAAACATTTGCTCTAACATTAGATATAGCATCACATTATTTTGTTTTTGTGAATTCATATTTACCTATATATAAATGTATTAATATTAATATTATTATTATTATTATTATTATTATTATTATTATTATTATTATTATCCATCGACATAAAATAAAATATCAATACATTATAACACAAAATATGGATGACAAAGGAAAATAATTACATCAATTTTTTTTATATTGTTATAGAATAAAATAAATAAGAAAACAATCAAAAACATCGTATATGAAAAGTGGAAATCAACCTAACCTCACAAATCATAAAATCAAGCAAATATGAGAAAATATTTATTAACTTTTATCATCACGGATTATTTTAATCTACTTTAAATTAAAAACTTTTATCATCACGGATTATTTTAATCTACCTTAAATTAAATATAAGAAAATACGGGATTATTTAAAAAATTTGATTACCGTGTTATATCCGACCCATTGCTGCATCAGTGGCTAACCTTATTAAGTTCGTCGATCAACTCGTTTAACTCGTTATTTTAAATTGTGAGAATTGAGTTTTAATCCGTCGATAAGAATCGATAGTGGAGTGTTTAAAAGAATCGACAGCTATGGCTAACCTTATTAAGTTCGTCGATCAACTCGTTTAACTCGTTATTTTAAGGTGTGAGAATTGAGTTTTAATACGTCGATAAGAATCGATAGTGGAGTGTTTAAAAGAATCGACAGCGAAGTCTCCTATTTTCACTCTCGTAAACTAAAGTGGTTGTTGGTGAATAACGTATGAGTCTTGCAAACTCGCGTTATTAACAAAGTATAAAGTAAAAATTGAACAACAATGTACACACAAGATGTTAGGAACATTTTTAATATTTATGGTGACCGATCCATGAAATTTGAAATTTTTTAGCAATCAATTTGTTATAACTTAGAAAAAAATATAGGAACTAATGTGCAAATATTGAAATATATAAGTATAAAATTGTAAATTTCGAAAAAATTATAGCGATGATTTTGTGATTTATATAATAATTTTGACAAAATATTTCATGAAATTATTTCATTTTAAAAATCTCTAAATTTATTATTCAACTAAGATAATTCATAATTTATTTTAAAGATTTTTAATTATCTTAAAAAAATTACATTCTCTCATAAATTTTCTCTATCCAAATACACTTTTTTGTGTTTAGGTAAAGTAATTGAAATTTTTTGAGAATTTAAAATTCTAAACAATTCAAATGTTTGAATTGCATTCATTTCATTTATAAATTTTGTTGTTTGGATGAAATTATTGTTTATTTAATGTTGGAGCATTTATATAAATATCAAAAGTTTTGGGATAAAATGATGATGAAAAGTTTGGACCAAAATTAAAATTTTAGAAAAGTGATAAACTGAATAGAAAAATTTATATGGACCAATTTGAAAATTTATGAAGATCAATTTGAAAATTTATAAAGATCAATTTGCAAAATTTGAAAAATTATAGGAACATTTGCAAATTTTGAAATTAAGAACGATTTTATTATTTATATATTACGAGGCAAAGAAGAAATTTTAAATTCTTAATTCTTAAGGAGTATTTAGTTTTAACAAAATATCTCATAACATTTATTTATTTAAAAAAAAAATCAATTTTTTTATCCAAACAAAGCAACTTATGTTGAAAGGTTTTTTTTAACCTTAAAATATAAATAAATAAATAGATAGGGAGACTATAGAAGTCTCACCACATGCAAAGCAATATACAATTCAACAACGTAGTGTGTTCCGTAGAAAAAAACAATGTAATGTGCACCATGGTGCTACTCGCCTACTACATGTTTTCTTTACACAAGAAAAACATCACATATTAAATTAGCATCCCCACAAAATACTAATAGATCGAAAATGAAAAATTGATTTACAGGCAAATAAATAAATTATGCTTCAACATTTTTATATGAAGTGGAAGAAAGAACAATAATTAACTAGAATGTTGTCTAATAACACGAGAAGCAACACTTGCACAATTTGAGAAATATGAGAGATTCGAATCTTTAAATTAATATTCATATAAGTATTATATAATTTAGTTAATCAGTTGTCACATTTATTTCTTTTTCGCAAAGTATGAGTGAAATGTAAATATTAAATTTATTTATCATATAATAATGATAACGATACATACTCTTATAGTATAATTTAATTTAAATACGAATTAAAACGTACGTGGAATATTTACATAGACTATGGCAGTAAATTTCATATGTGGCTAACTACACTAATAAGTAAGTTCCACTCAAATATTCGCTTTTTCACTTGTTTTGATCTCACATGACGTGTGACACAAACTCACCATGCCATCTTAGCCCTCAATTACTTGACCAACCTAAAAGTTCATCACATCTAACGGTGGTAATAGAATTACATCTCCATTAGTAACAAATCAAAACCAGAAATTGTAATATCCAATTGGAATCGGAATCTTAACCTTTGTTGATTTCTACTAGGTTTGGAATCATGTTCAAGCACAATATTGTTCACTATAAATACCCTTTAATTTCTAAAGAATAAGCACAAGTCTAAAGAAACAATTTTGAAACCAGTTTCAGGCACCCATTAGGAATCAAATTATTGGGAATTTGTTTTTTTAATCATTTTCATTCTCTCTGTCACTCACCATTATGGTTGGTATTGTAGTGGTTTTCGACTTTGACAAAACCATTGTCGACTGTGATAGTGATAACTGGGTTGTTGATGAGTTGGGTTTCAATGATTAGTTCAATGAACTATTTCCCACCGTACCATGGAACAATCTCATGGTAAGCTTTTGATTTGATCGTAGGTTTGTGTTTTTTTTTTTTTAACAATATGCTCTGTTTTTTTAGTGTTCTGTTTTTTTCAATAATATAACTATTTATCCCTCTAATCTGCACTGTGTTTATATATGACATAATAATTAACCATTTTTGTTTTGTTTATGCTTTATAGGCTAGGATGGTGATGGAACTTTGGCAAAACCATTGAAGACATTGTGCAAGTTTTGGAGAGGATTCCTATACACCCCAGAATAATCTCTACCATTAAAGCAGCTAATGCTTTAGGCTATATATTTATCTATATATACCTAACTACACCATCTTAAATATAAGTAAAAATATGTAAGAAAAAATAGAGATATTTGGTATAAAATTTTGACTAAATATATCAATTTATTTGACATTAATTTTACTTATATTTAAAACTTGAGGTAGTACCTTTATTTTTATTTATTTTTTATTTTTCTTTTCAGTTCTATATAAACATATTTGTTTTGCAGTGGTCCAAAGTCAAGATCATCATGACTCACATACATAGGCCCTGTATGGTTTGACATCAGATTATCATTATTATTATTAAGATTTAATTTCTATACTCACATGGTATGAATAATTTTTTTTTTAAAAGATAGTTTAGATATTTGCATATATACATGCATCTAATTATATCACATTAAGTAAATATTTGTAATGATATTTTAAAATTTAAATTAAAAAGTGGTATTATGTTAATTGTTATGATTTGATTGGATGAATGTAAAAGAATTTTACACATGCATAGAATTAATCTCTATTATGTACCAAGAAAAAAATTAATCTCTATCATTGCCCTTAAAAAAATAATTAATCTCAATTGTTAATTTGTTATTATTGTATTTAAAAGAAGAACTAGAGGAGGGAAAATTTATAAGATTGCATTTGGATTTTCTTAGGCGTGATTTGAGGATTGTGAGTGATGCTAACACGTTTTTTATAGAGACAATTCTGAAACAGTTTGGAATTAGAGAATGTTTCTCGGAGATCAACACTAATCCAAGTTATGTTGATGAAGAAGGAAGGTTGAGAATTTTGCCATACCATGATTTCAATAAGCCTCCTAACGGATGTCATCTTTGCCCTCCAAACATGTGCAAGGTGTGTATTTTCATCCTTTTACAAAAAGACAATTTATATATTGATTAAATATGAATTAAGTCGGGGGAGACAAATTAATATTAATATAAATGATATTGAAAGAGATATATAATTTGGGAAGACAAATTAATAATAATAATGTGTGTTTGATAGATGGTCATTACCACAATATAGTCGCACAATTGTGTTAAAACCTCTATATTTAGTTGGATTCCAAACACATGTTTAATATATCATATGGAAACAGATAATTAAGCTGAGGAGAGAAGTTAATTGAATTCATGAATTTCTATATAAAGATAATTTACAAAGTTTAGACGTTTTTGTTGTCCAAAAAAATAAAAGTTCAAATATTTTGTCGGATTTATTTTGTTTTTTATAATATATTTAAAAATTTAATTCATATACGCCAATTAAACTCATAGATTTAATTTGTTTTTAATCGCTATTCATAAAATGGGACATCAAAACTAAACTCTTATGATTTAACCAATTTTTTAATTATTTAACTATTTTCTAGTTATGACTTCATAAAAAAAAAACCCTATTTTTTACTTATGTTATTAATTTCTTAATTATATGAATTATTTTATAATATAGAACTAGAGCTATGAAAACATATATTTTTAGACACACAACTATTATATTAATAGAATCTTCCATTTCTCATTAAAAAAAATAGAATCTTCCATTTCATTCATCTCGAGGATCAAATACTCTAATATAAAATAGTAAATCATTTTTTACCCAAGTAATTCATTTGGATTAATTTTTTTATGAAAATTCATTTGGTATCATAGGTATATAAGATGGTTCATCAATCAAATTAAAGTGGACTTATCAAGTGATCAATCAAATTAAAGTGGACTTATCAAGTGATTGAGAAGATTCCTATATACTATAATGTTCTATGCCTTCTTTCAAAAACAAAAGTTCTATGCCTAATTCTTATAAAAAATCAAATCATTATTACAGAGTCTAATCATAGAGAGAATCTAAAACTCTATATATTGTAAGGAGAATAAGAGGTTTATATATCTTGGAGATTGTAGTGGAGATTATTGTCCAAGTTTGAGGCTAAAAGATCAAGACTTTGTGATGCCAAGGAAGACTTTTCCTGTATGGGACTTGGATTTGCAAAAATCCTTCACTTGTTAGAGCAAAAATTTATGAATGGAGTGATGGAGAAGATCAAGAAAGGATTTTGCATCAATTAATCAACAAAATTTCAATGGAAGAAAGTGTTTGATTCATGTCAAGTGAATTCAAGTTGAAGACTTCATCGTTCTCTGCTCATAGACTTTACCTCCTGTTCAACTATAATGAACAAGTTTAATATATATTTACTAATACCTCATAAAATATTTTTATTTTCTTACTTTTCCTATAATTCAAATGTTGGAATTGGTCAAAGACAAAATTTATAATTCACACTTAATACAAATTTTAGTTGCTAAAAGTAGTGTAGATTAATCCCTTTAACAACTATCGCTTTAAGCAACAGCCATATATATTGAATATTGGGTTAAATGAAATTTTAATCTCTACAAAATTTTAGTATTTTATTTTTAGTTATGATAAAAAGTTTCAACAATTTATAGTTTTTAAAAAAAATTCGATTTCATTTTGTGTGCTTGATTGTAAATTTATTATTGTGTTTTTTTTTTTATTTTTAAATAAATTTTTACAATAATTTTTAACATGTTTAAAATAAACCCTAAGGTTCTCTTCTTCATCCTTTATTAGAGATGAGTGATTTAAGACTTTTTTTTTGTCTAGAATCACCCATCTAAATCGTGTTTTCCTTTATTTTATATAAATAAGTAATTTTTACACAATTTTAGTTTTTCTTTCATATTTTTCGTGTTGTGTTTTCGTCGTTTGGGATCAATGTTTATTGGTTTTCTCATCTTGGTGTGGCGTTTTTTTATTTTTTTTGTCTTGGCATAGTGTTCGTTTTGGTTCAGATTGAGAGAGTAACTTGAACCCATTACATATTTCAATCAATGATTTTAGAGTCGTCAACGTTACAAATCCAGAAACATATATATTCGGACCATTTGAATTTTGTCATATGTTTAGACATATTGTTTTTTTGTGCTATGTTACTGTTTCAGGCTATTAACTTTGGTGCAGTGAATTTGTTCGCAGATTCATCTTTTTTTTTTTAACAAATTGAAATTTTTTTATTGCATCAATGTATTCTACATTTTGAATCAATGAATATTGCTTTTTTTAATTAAAAAAAACTTTCTTATAAAAATTTAGAATTTTTTAACTAATGATATATTAAATATTAATTTTTAAGTTTTTAGCACTTAACTATTCATATTTATTTATTGCTGGTTAAAAAAATCTAAATTTTTATTGAAAAATTTCTTATAATGTCCTAAATATTATTGTGTCGAATAATACATATGAATTGATTTAAAATCAAAGATATGCTAAAAATTGATAAAAATAAAAAATAAAATATTATAAAAACTAAAAATTTATTTAACCTTTAAAAGATAAATATATATATTAATAGAAAAACTTGACTGCGTTTTCTTATGTAATTTTTGTGTAATTCTTAACTTGATCAATCATAACTTGTCCATGATAATAATGTGTGTAAATGGGCCAAGCCCAAGTGTCGTGAGGGCGAAGGGAAAGAAATGTCGCAGGAGAAATGGAGAAGTAACCAAACATTAGCAGCAGCCTAAAAGTGAAGAAGAAAAGAGATCGTGGATCTTGGATCAACAAACATGCTCCCTTTTAATTGAAATTTTAATATGTTATTTTTACGGTTAAATTTGACATTCTAACAAATTTTATCAATAATTTTGTTTGTTCTTTAAATTAATTTGTCATACTCATTTTTGTGGAGGTAATATGTTATTATTTAATTTCTACAAATGGGTGATGATTTCACCCAATTATGTGTGTTGTGAATTTGATTGATTTAATTGGTTTTTATCGATGGATAATTAAATGTTTATGCAATGTCAAATAAAGGTAAATAACTTGATACTAAAATTAACAAGTAAAATTTTAGGGCTTTTAGTAACATTTAAAAAAAATAAAAAGTGCATATTCAATCAAAGAATAAAATGTTAAGAGTTAACACATTTTACATCTATTAGGTATTTATTTTTCAATGTTAGTTCAAAAACCAAAACAAGACACGTACAGGGAAATCCTATATATATACCCTGAAAATTTAGAGTATGTATGTATGTATGTTCCCTTTTTCATCACTTGAAACGAACTACAATGCAAGAAATATCATTCTTACTGTCTCTGTTCAATGCCTCAGTAGCTAGTTGTTTAGCCGCCTTTTGCGGATCTTTGATCCTTTTTGCAATATCAACAGCTTCTTGATTCGCCATTACCTGGAATAGATTAAATATATTGTTATTAATGAGATGTGTGAAGATTGAAATTTCTAAATGTATTTTAAGTGGTTTAACAACTCGCATAATGTTTTAATTCATAGACACCAAGGTTACAAATTTAATAAAATGTCAAGTGCAATTTACTGAGAGTAATTAAGCTATAACTATTTCTTAAGATACGTTGAACCTATTCTACATGATGTGCAACTGCAAAGAATCTAGACTACATGGAAGTAAAAAACAAAAGAATATTTCTGACTTTCTACAAAAACCAGATCAAAAGAACAATGAAATATTTCTGGTTTAAGAAATATTCTTATTTCTAAAAGAACAAAGGAATCGAGAGGCAAAACGGTTCTTGTTCCTTGTTTCTGGGAAAGAAAACTCATATAAATAGGATCTATATTCCAATCTACAATTACAACACTATTTTGAATCTTGAAATTTAAAAAAGAAATATGAACAAGATTATTATTTCGATAGTTATTACACAATACTTTGCCGGTTGCCATTGCAGGGACGTGGTTCATTGCAAAACCGCTGCTCCTGCCCATGCGGCCGCTCACGGCGCTGCTCCTCCTGCCCATGCCGCTCACGGCGCTGTCCCTGCCCATGCCGCTCACGGCGCTACTCCTCCTGCCCATGCCGCTTACGGCGCTGCTGCTGCTCCTCCTGCCCATGTCTGAACGCGCCCACGCTCCTACTCATCATGCCTAAAATATGTAGTTGTGTACTACCGCTCCTACTCATCATGCCTAAAATATGTAGTTGTGTACTACTAAAATCAATCGTAATTGCCTCCACAAAAGCGGGACCCATCGGTCGGGTACTACTTATAAGGATTAGGTCGGTCGGGTTCGGGTGAGTTGGACCCATCTGCGACCGAATCCGACCGCCCGCCCACTCACAACCGTCACCCGCTTTTTATCATCCTCCTATCACTTTGTTGCCAAAAAAATGGGAAATAGGGAACACGAAACTGGTCCATTTTCATTGTCTATCAAAAAATTTAATCAAGTTGGTTCATTATAACATTAATATCAAGTCTCATTCATCCATTTTCAGCCTTTTACCCATTTGCAAATTAGCTTGCAGACTGATGGGAAACTGAGAGGAAGAAAAAATCAAATTAAAGCATCTACGCCAATTCCATTTCACAATTCAGTGTCCACAAAAGAGGTCCATACAAGCTCTAAATAAACCCACAGGAATCAAACATGTGAATATGAAACAAATACAATTTCAGCACTTACTTTTAGGAAATAAATAAAGTGGTGCATTAATAACATCAAATGTTAAATTTTACTAATACATAGATAATTCCAACTGATATAAATACCGGCCAGAGCAAGCTTTAACCGTGTCTCTATGTCTGCGATACTTGGAACCAAAACCCCTGGGGTATCTAGGACATATATGCTTGGTTTGTTTGCTATCTGAAACATTAGGTCAAAGAAATTCATCGTTTAGTTATGGCCAGTAGTACCACCAACTTGAAATAGAAAAAGATGGCAAGCCAATAATAAAAAGAAAATCAAGGAGAAGGATGAAATAAGTATTGCCTTTTTTCTCCCTGTACACTTTTTCAAATAATATTTCGTTCGTATTTTAAATATTCAATCAATTACCACAAATTCTCAGGATTAGGGAAGGACTAAAATTTAATCTCTAAAACACATTCTAACTACACAAATCTTACAATCGTTTTCCCAAACATAATGGTCGGGTATGAACCACTATTTGGAATAGGAAAATACATAGTTCAGCGCAATGTTGTCAATGCCAAATATGCAATAAGTATGTGGTCAGCATAATGACCTTAAAATTAAACCTTTTTAACAAACATGACCCAAAGTTTTGACAATTATATTACAGTTTGTTAGTAGGTGTTTCCTGTTTGTAATGTTTTATTACGTGAAAATGTATCTTATACCCTTTCAAATTATCGATCGTGAAGCTTACATTTCATAAGTCAATTCAAAATAACCTTGACAGCAAACAATCAACAAGAATTCAACGCCAGCAATATGCTACACTTATAATGGCTTTATGACTATAAGAGCATTTTGATTTAAGCATGAACTAAGTCACTGAGCCAATAATGAGAGTACAGAAACAAAGATTACCAAACCTTAAATCCTGCAATATCTTGAGTAACACCGGGTAGTGGACCCACAATAGCTCTCTTCATCTTCTCCTGCACTACGAAAACAAATCAAAACACGTTACTTAAACACCCAAATTGACATCTATCTATCATCTACTTGTTCTATATCTATTTAGGTCTCATTCCCATTCGGATAAACAGCTTAATTATTTTTAATTGCTGATGTAAAAGTTATTTTTATATTAAATGATAAAATAAAGTCAATTTGTTTTCAAATTTTCATATAAACTATACTCCCTCGTCTCACATTGATTGTCACTTTAACAAAAAAATTATCTCAAAATGAATGTCATTTACAATTTTTAATGCAGCTTTAGTTATTTTTTTCTTATACTACCCTTTAATAATTACTATATACACAACTTTCAAAACATTATTATACTTTGTATTGATAATAGTGAAAAATTCACCAATAACTACAGTGGTAATTTAGTAAAATAATTTTTCTCTTTCTTCTAATTATTACATTTCTTATTATATTTGCAAAAATATTAAGTGACACTCGTTGTGAGACAAAGAGAAAACACATTTTTTTCATAAGCTATGATGGAGTTATCAAATTCAGCTGGAAATATCTTATATACATGTCATATGTTGTTGTTTTCATAATTTCTTTCAATGAGTCTTACAAGTGCTCATGTCATTAGATAAGTTCAAATAAGTCAACCCAAACCGAACTTTATTATTCTAAGAAAAGTCTTTCATTAATAATAACATACACTTTTATTTACAAATGAAATATTGCACAGGATATTAACTAAATGGCAACGGCAACAACAATAGAGATTAGAATTCAATAAGATTGATCGAAAAATTAATTACGGGGAAATCGAGATCGTGCAATTTGATGAATGCAATTAATCAAAGCAGATTTTCCAACATTAGGAACACCAACGACCATAACAAGTAAAGTAGGTTCCTTAGAAATGACTTCCTTCAATTTAAACTCGACAAGTTCGAGAAGCTTCGTAACAGAACTCTTACTATGAGCGTTTATAGGAATGCAATCTTGCTTAGAGGTCTCAAAATAATTCACCCATTTCTACAAAATAATTAATAAATTAGGGAAAATGTGAAGAGAAAAGAGATTGTTAATTAATGGTTAGATTACATGCATGACGTTGGGGTTGGCTAAGTCTTTTTTGTTCCCAGCCTACCACTGCATCTGTCTGTCACAAACTGAAAACCCAAAGTCCCAAACTCTCAAAGTTTCTGCCAACAAGGCCGATGGCCCAACTAATGTTAGCTTTGGGCTCACTCAAGCCCAATTCAAAATGAAATTTTACGAAGAAGTTTATGAAAAGAAAAAAAAAATTGTTTTCTCAAAAATTTTATTTGCAATTGGACGTCCAATCAGAATATAATATGAGATTAATGAATATACACTGTCAAAAACTATTTTACGCAGACAATCATTCACAGCGCTATGACGGTACAAAAATACAGTGACATCAAAATCAATTACTATGAATGCAAATTTAGTTTAGTGCATAGCCTATTTTCTCATATAATATTTTTTGTTTTAATAAAAAAAAATCATCTAATTTTTGTAACTTCATTTTACAATTAGTGGAATGATCGAGTAAAATAGAGGACATTACGAGTGCAGATATTGTTTATGAACTATTTTAATTATTTAACTTTTGTAACTTTATTTTATAATTAGTGGTATGGTCGAGTAAAATAGAGGACACTATTAAGTGAATAAATGATTATAAACAGTTGCTTACAAATTACATTAATCTTGACTCACAAGTAATGTGAGACTTTCTAGTACAATAGAATAATACCACAATTGAAAATTAAACTAGACGTAAGAGTATCAATAAAATTGTAGAAACAGTCAAATAATTTTCATTTATACTTTAAAGATGATCTTCAGCACCTCATTGCAAATAATAATAAGTTTGAAATCTCTAAAATGGATACAGCTAACAATATAAAGAATAAGTACAATAAAGATTTTAACGAGGTTTGGATCCATAACCTCTAAAGTGAAAATATTAGAAACTAAATTCTATATTTATTTTAACAAACTTTTGGCAACTAAATGCCAAATTGATTTAAAAATAGTTGCATGATAATTGTCATGTCCAAGAGATTATGGGTGTTTATAGGATAAAAATTGAATAGAATTGGATCACATTAACGATTTGGTTCAGTTTTTGAAAATCATTTTCGAATCAAGTTAAATGCAATTTTAAACTAGTTTAAAATCGGTTTTATAAATTTAAATAAGTTTAATATAGAGATGGCAGTTTAACCCGCACCTGCGGGTACCCACCAAAACCCGCTTGATTTGGGCAAGGAAACCCCGCTTTGATTGGGTGCGGGTGTGGATTTTCCCTGAAATTAAAATTCGGGAGTGGGGACGGGTTTGGGGGTGGTGATATCCACCCCGCACCCGAACCCACCCCCACTAGTAATATTAATGTAATTTTAAATTTTATATACATATACATATTGAATATACTTAATATTTTTTTAAATATTAAAAATTATAATCTTATCTCTTTATTATTTATAATAGATATGATTTTTTAATTTATAATTTTATATATATATGAATGGGTGCGGGTGTGGGTGGGGAAACCCGAACCTCATTGTGGGCGAGGATGGGGGCCTAAATTCTACACCCGCTATGAAACGGGGGCGGGTGCGGGCTTTCCCCAATTAGTCGGATGCAGGAGTGGAGGAAGTAAAATCCGCCCCCACCCCGCCCCGTTTCCATGCCTAATTTAATATTTTGAAAAAGTTTTTAATTAAAATAGGTTTCAAACTAACTATTCGAAAAAAGAATTTTGAAATTCTTTCAAAAAAAAATCTATTTTTTTCGAGAAAAATAGATGTAAAAAATTTTTTGAGATAAAAAATTTTAATTATTTTTTGAAAAACAATTTTGAAATTCTTTTGGCAAAACAATTTCTGGAAAATGTTTTCGATTTAGATAAAAAAAATTTCAAGAAAAAAGTTTTGATTATTTTTTTGAAAAAAAAATATTTAAAGAAAAAAAGATTTTTTTTTCTCAAAAATTTTTCAAAAAAAATTATATATCTTCTATATTTTTTTTTTCGAGAAAAACAAATTTCGAATATTTTCTAAGAGAAATAAACCTTAATTGAGGTTTAAAAAGATGTAAAATTGTTAAACTGGTTTTTGAATTAAGTTTGATTAACTTAATTGTTTTAAATATGTGGTTCAATTCATAAACCATTTAATTTGTTTGTTTGTTTGTTTTTTTTTTTTTTTGTGTGCAGTACAATCCAATTAATCAATATGGTTTAATTAACCATATATTTTGCACACCCCTACTATAGATTATAAAAGTTACTAAAAAATGTGGATTCTTTATCTTCTTCAATAAGCATTAGCTTTAGTTAATTTTTAGTATTAGAGTATCTTCATTAGTGCATAAACTATTTAATATTAAGACCAATGTTTTGATGCTGTGACATAAATCACTTTGTTATGGTAAAAAGGTAAGGAAGGAATGGGGAAGTGCTCTCACAACACATTCTCAAACACGCATATTCCAACACATCATTTTCTATTAATTGAAATTCACATAAGTTCCACTAAATTGTATGAGTCTCACTTAATTTGTTGGGATCAGTACAGATTTTAATCAATCAATTGTCAATTGTGTGAATCAACTTAGAAGTGTGAAGCAACTTATTGCCAATTGTATTTTATTTTTTTCTATGCAAACAAGAAAAATATTTCCAAGTATTTTTGGATATAAATTTTTAATAATATTTCTTTTATAACCATATCCCAAAATTAATAATTAAATACTCTCTATCTTTACGAAAAACCAAACAAGTTAAAAACGCTAAAATAAATTTTTTTCAAGATGAATCATTGACAATTAATTTTTAACCTAAAATAATTTCTTCCAAGGATTGTGATTTCCACAAAATTTGACAGAACTTTCATAAGAAAAAATTCGGACACCACTTGATTAGTTGACTTTGCATTCCAAACGGACGGAATATAATCCTTCACTTCGCGGGCCCAACATCGTGCCCTACCAGTTTGAATTCAAAAAAAATCAACGAAAATTGTAACGTTACGATTCCTTACCTTAGCTTCGGAACCCAAACCTAACTCCGAACCAAACCAAAATACACTGAACCAAGGCCAAAAACACTGTCCCATTCCAACTTCACAAACAACACTGCTCCTAAATTCTCTATCTCTCTCTTTCTTTTGCAAGAGACCCACTTGGCCACTTCACAAAAAGTTCCTTTTTTTTTCCTCCTGTTTCTTCAGCTTCAGTGTGTATGTTCGGTTTCTTGAAGAAAAATGCTAACTTGACTGATCATTTTCTTTGTCAACTCTGCATAGCAAATTGGGGTTCTTGATTTTCTCCTCTTCTTCTTCTTGTCGTTGTTTGATTGTTGATGATCATGATGGATAATTGTTCAAGAAGCGGGGTTCATGATTTCAACATGGCTTCAAGAAAAGCTGAAGAAGCAGGTTAGTTTTCATGTTTTCCCCGATTTATTATTACAATGTTTCTGTTGGTTTTTGTGTTTGCATGTTTCAATGTTTTCATTTCTAAGACCTGAAAATGATTATGAAGGAAAAAAATGTTTTTTCTTTTAATTAACTATGTTAATTATATTTTCATTTTCATAGAATGTTAATTTGGCTTATATACATAATGAATGAATCTTACAATGAAAATGTGTAGCTTGGAGACGTTACGAGGCAACTGAATAGCTAGAAAGCCAAGTGGGTCCTCTTGGAATATCTAACCGACCCACAGAGAGACAACTTGTTTCTTGCTTGAGAAATGGTCTCATTCTTTGCAAGACCATTTACAAGATTCATCCAGGAGCAGTACCAAAGGTATTACAAATTTACTATCCAATCTATGAACGCGCCCACGCTCCTATTCATCATGTCTAAAATACGTAGTTTTGTACTGCCGCTCTTACTCATCATGCCTAAAACATGTAGTTGTGTGTTTCCGCTTCTACTCATCATGCCTAAAATATGTAGTTGTGTACTACTTCTAATTAAATAAAAATTATGTTCTGTCTCTTTGTTGTCCAAATGAACTTAATTGTCTTCACAAAAGAGGGACCAGGGTACTACTTATAAGGATTAGGTCGGTCGGGTTAGGGTAAGTGAGTTGGACCCATCGGTCGCCCACTCACAACCGTCACCCGCTTTAATCATATGACGGTTGTGAGTGGGCGGTCGAGTTCGGTCACCTATCGGTCCAACTCATTCACCCTAACCCAACCTAACAGATTTTTTATAAGTAGTACCCGACCGATGGTCCCGCGGAGGCAATTACGTTCATTTGAACAAAAAAAGACCGAATAGATTTTTTATTTTATTAGAAGTAGTACACAACTACATATTTGAGGTATGATGAGTAGGAGCGCTATTACACAACAACATATTTTAGGCATGATGAGTAAGAGCGTGGGCGGCGTTTCATACATGGTTAGGAGGAGTAGCTGCGCCGTGAGCGGCATGGGCAGGAGGAGCGCCGTGAGCGGCAAGGACAGCGCCGTGAGCGGCATGACAGGGACAGCACCGTGAAAATAGAAATTTCTAAATGTGTTTTAAGTGGTTAAACATCTCGCGTAATGTTTTAATTCATAGACACCAAGGTTACAAATTTAATAAAATGTCAAGTGCAATTTAGCTAGAGTAATTAAGATATAACTATTTCTTAAGATGCGTTGAACCTATTCTACATGATGTGCAACTCCAGAGAATTTATAGACTACATCTAAGTAAAAAACAAAGTAACATTTCTGGCTTTTTGTCATTTCTGGCTTTCTACAAAAACCAGATCAAAAGAACAAAGGAATATTTTTGGTTTTCTGGTTTAAGAAATATTCTTATTTCTAACAGAACAAAGAATCGAGAGGCAAAACAATGTTCTTGTTCCTTCTTTCTGGGAAAGAAAATTCATATAAATAGGGTCTATATTCCAATCTACAATTACAACACTATTTTGAATTTTGAAATTTTAAAAAGAAATATAAACAAGATTATTATTTCGATAGTTATTGTTACGGTGGTGGCTGTGATTCCTGGAAGAGCAGCAGCGCCTTGAGCGGAATGGGCAGTGGCGGTGATTCCTGGAAGGCTGTGATTCCTAGAAGAGCAGCAGCGCCTTGAGCGGAATGGGCAGGGACAGCGCTGTGAGCGACATGGGCAGGGAAGCAGTGGTTTTGCAATGAACCACGTCCCTGCAATGGCAACCGGCGAGACATTGTGTGGTGGTGGTGGAGTTGGCACCTCCTCGAGGAATCACAGCCACCACCGTAAGAATAATGTTGTTCATATTTCTTTTTTAAATTTCAAAATTCAAAATAGTGTTGTAATTGTAGATTGTAATATAGATCTTATTTATATGGGTTTTCTTTCACAGAGAAAGAAGGAACAAGAACCGTTGTTTTGTTTCTCGATTCCTTTGTTCTTTTAGAAATAAGAATATTTCTTAAACCAGAAAGACAGAGATATTCTTTTGTTCTTTTGATTTGGTTTTTGTAGAAAGCCAGAAATATTCCTTTGTTTTTTACTCAATGTAGTCTAGATTCTCTGCAGTTGCATATCATGTAGAATAAGTTCAAGTTCAAGGTATCTTAAGAAATAGTTATAGTTTAATTACTCTCACTAAATTGCACTTGACATTTTATTAAATAGTTATAGCTTAATTACTCTCACTAAATTGCACTTGAAATTTTAAGTGGTCGAGTTTAACCACTTAAAACACATTTAGAAGTTTCAATTTTCACACATCTCATTAATAACAATCTTGTATATGTATATTTAATTTATTCCGGGTAATGGCGAATCAAGAAGCTGTTGATATTGCAAAAACATAAAAGATCCGCAAAAGGCGGCTAAACAACTAGCTACTGAGGCATTGAACAGAGAGACAACAATAAGGATGATATTTCTTACATTGTTGTCCGTTTCAAGTGATGAAAAAGGGAACATACATACATACTCTAAATTTTCAGGGTATATATATAGGATTTCCCTGTACCTGTTTTGTTTTGGTTTTTGAACTAACATTGAAAAACGAATAACTAATAGATTTGAAATGTGTTAACTCGTAACATTTTATTCTTTGATTGTAACATTTTATTCTTTGATTGAATATGCACTATTTATTTTTTAAAATGTTACTAAAAGCCCTAAAGTTTTACTTGTTAATTTTAGTATCAAGTTATTTACCTTTATTTGATATTTTGCATAAACATTTAATTATCCATCGCTAAAAACTAATTAAATCAATCAAATCAACTCACACATAATTGGGTGAAATCATCATCCATTTGTAGGAATCAAATAATAACATATTACCTCCACAAAAATGAGTATGACAAATTAATTCAAAGAACAAACAAAATTATTGATAAAATTTGTTAGAATGTCAAATTTAACAGTAAAAATATTAAAATTTCAATTAAAAGGGAGCATGTTTGTTGATCCAAGATCCACCATCTGTTTTCTTCTTCACTTTTAGGCTGCTGCTAATGTTAGGTTACTTCTCCCGTTCTCCTGCGACATTTCTTTCCCTTTGCCCTCACGACACATGGGCTTGGCCCATTTACACACACATTATTATCATGGACAAGTTATGATTGATCAAGTTAAGAATTATACAAAAATTACATAAGAAAATGCAGTCAAGTTTTTCTATTAATATATATATTTATCTTTTAAGGGTTAAATAAATTTTTAGTTTTCATAATATTTAATTTTAATAAATTTTTAGTTTTTATAATTTTTCATTTTTATCAATTTTTAGTGTATCTTTGATTTTAAATCAATTCATATGTATTATTCGACACAATAAACAACTATGCCAAAACGAACACTATGCCAAGACAAAAAAAATCAAAAAGCGCCACACTAAGATGAGAAAACCAATAAATATCGATCCCAGACGACGAAAACACAACACGAAAAATATGAAAGAAAAACTAAAATTATGTAAAAGTTACTTATTTATATAAAATAAAGGAAAACACGATTTAGATGGGTGATTCTAGAAAAAAAAATAGTGTTAAATCACTCATCTCTAATAAAGGAAGAAGAAGAGAACCTTAAGGTTTATTTTAAACATGTTAAAAATTATTGTAAAAAATTATTTAAAAATTCAAAAAAAAAACACAATAATAAATTTACAATCAGGCACACAAAATGAAATCGATTTTTTATTTAAAAAAAACTATAAATTGTTGAAACTTTTTATCATAACTAAAAATAAAATACTAAAACTTTGTAGAGATTAAAATTCATTTAACCCAATATTCAATATACATGGCTGTTGCTTAAAGAGATAGTTGTTAAAGGGATTAATCTACATGACTTTGAGCAACTAAAATTTGTATTAAGTGTGGATTATAAATTTTGTCTTTGACCAATTCCAACATTTGAGTTATAGGAAAAGTAAGAAAATAAAAATATTTTATGAGGTATTAGTAAATATATATTAAACTTGTTCATTATAGTTGAACAGGAGGTAAAGCCTCATGAGCAGAGAACGATGAAGTCTTCAACTTGAATTCACTTGACATGAATCGAGCACTTTCTTCCATTGAAATTTTGTTGATTAATTGATGCAAAATCCTTTCTTGATCTTCTCCATCACTCCATTCATAATTTTTAGCTCTAACAAGTGAAGGATTTTTGCAAATCAAGTCCCATACAGGAAAATTCTTCCATGGCATCACAGAGTCTTAACACGAGAAAGGTTTATTTATTGTGAATGGTGTTTTGTGTTTGCATCGATATGCTAATCGTGTTCGACAGATAAATGTCAGGATTAAAATAGTTTCTGGATCACCTTGCGGAGCAGTGGCTGCCGAAGCCAAGAAAGCTCAAGCCAATTGGGTCGTATTAGAAAGGTAATGCTCTCTAGTCTATACTGTATTTTAATTTATAATTTAGTAACAAATTTGATTAATTCTCAATTTCTGGTATAATATTTTATTGATCTGAGATTATAATTCAGTTTGTGTTCTTAATATTTTTGGTGTTGCTTTGCTTACAGACAGCTCAAGCATGAGGAAAAACAATGCATAGAAAAGTTGCAATGCAACATTGGTTATGAAGCATTCCCAAGCTAAGGTACTTCACTTGAATTTGGATCACAAAAAACGGATATCAAAGAAACATCTCCATTACCTTCTAAGGAGCATGAGATGAATGGAAAACAACCCAAGAAGAAGAATGGTTCTTTAAATTCCGCAAAAGGAACAGTTGTCACGCCAACTAGCAGCCCTGAGCTAGAGACATCATTTACGGCAACTGAAGTTGGCACTTCATCGGTGTCAAGCTCTGATCCTGGAACTTCGCCATTTTGTGTCTCTGAGATCATTGCCAAGTCAAAGAAAGAAGAAACTATCAACGAAAATCAAGAAACTGATGATACTATTTCTGACACAGACAGTGAAAATTTACAAAGGAAAATTATTTATTGTTATAAAGAGAATGAGTACGAGAAATTTTTGTATTTGAGCAAACATGTATTAATAATATTATTTTCTTTGATTACGTGAGAGACACATGGTTCACTCCTCATAAGAAAATATTTGTTGAAGCATGGACCAAACTGATAGGCATGTCATTAAAATTTTACATTTTGGTTTATATTTATATTTATACATGTTTAGGGTTGACTATGTTTATTGGTCATTCTAGAGATATTTGGAACACAAGGAGATTTATGTAAAATATATGATGATATGAATAAGATGTTGAAGCTGACTACCAGAAATTTTATTTTTAAAATTTTCAGTATTGAAATATAACTATTAGAAATTTCGTTCCTGAAATTTCCGGTTAGAAAAATTTATAGAAAAAAAAAATTACATTTTTTGTAAATTTGAGAATGTCTGGTTATGATCAAGATATCCGAATTTGTTTTAATTGTTATTACCCACTTAAAGGTATTTTAGTAAGTTAAAGAATAAAAATTATAAATGGAGACAAGTCAAATTGTGGAGTACAAAATTCAATTCTCAATCTAATATTGTTGGTGTCGAAAAGAAAAGTGTCACAGGTGACCAGAAGAAGAAGAAGAAAACATATAGTGGATCTTGGATCAACAAACAAGCTTCGTTTTAGTAGAAATTTTAATAGCTTATTTCTACTATTAAATTTGACATTCTAACAAATTTTATAAGTAGTTTTGCTTGTTATTCAAATTAGTTTGTCGTATTCATTTTTGTGGTGGTAATATGTTGTTATTTAATTCCTATAATTAGGTGATGATTTTTGTTTTGTTTTTTATTTTATTTTAGAAAAGATGATAAGTTTTAAAAGACGATTTTTGTTCTTTAATGATATTATAAATACTTTTAGTTGTACTCATTATTTTATATAATAAAATTATTTCTTTGAACGACTCCTCTTTACTTTGAACTGATTTCTACATTATAATTATATTATTGTTACTCTCATTGAAATTGATTTTCACATACACATAACAAATATTTATTATTAGTTAAAAGAAAAATATATATTCCATTAGTTTTTGCCTCTTGAATATCTTTTAGATAACTTTAAGAAAAATATAATATTTATAATTAACTATAAAAACTATGTTCTCCACAAATGTTTTTCATTAGTGTGTTGGTTAAATGATGATCTTTTTACGAATCAATTATAATACAATAATTATAATATATTATATAAATAATATACACGAGACAAATATTTTCATTGATCAAATAGTTGAAAAATGATATTTCATTACTCAATTAGTTAAAATTAAGATAGATATGTATTTCATTAGTAATGTGTCTCTTGAATATCTTCTACTAAAACTTTTGAAGAACAATATAATAAACTAATTATATTTTTTTTGTATAAATCATACACAAGACAAATATAAGTTAGTGATCAATTAGTTAACAATTTATCTTTTACAAATCAATTAGTTAAAAGATAATTATGTATTCACACACACATATATTAGTATTGTGTTTTTTAAATATCTCCCAAATAAAACTTTTAAAAAATAAAATAAACTAATTATAATATTTACTATATAAACTATACATGAGACAAATATTTTTCACTTATATGTTAAATAAAGAATGAGTTTTTACAAATAACAAATATACTATAAAATTGGCCCCAAAAATATTTATCCCATGTATGATTTATGTATAGGGTCAAATATGTTCAATTACTATTTTAGTCCCAACATTTTTACAAAAGTTCGTGTAGCATGTTCTAACTAATTAACTTTTTTTTTTATGACATGTCGTTGTTAAGAATTTAAAATATCATTAACTTAATAACTTAATTATTTAATTTTTAATTTGAAGTTATAGATAAATAAATAAATATTCAAGATCAAATAGTTAAATTATTAAACTAACAATATTCTAAAATCTTATCAATAATATGTCATGAAAAAAAGTCACTTGGAAAATGCGACATGAACTTTTATAAAAAAACATAGACCAAAATAAGTAACAAAAAATGTAAAATGATCAAAGTTCAAAGGAATTTTTTAGATAGACTAAAAATGAAAATTAGTATATTTAGAGGGACTAAAAAAACATATACGACCTTTAATATTTTGGAAATTCTATCATGTCAAAATCAAATAATTTGATTTGATAGGCTAATAATTAAGATCAACTAGCATTTTCTATACAAAATTTGAAATAATTATTCATATGAAATATTATCAGTACTTCTTATACTAAATTCAAAGGCCTTGGAATCACATATAGAATAGTATATAATACTCTTCCAATTAACACTGTAATATTCCTTTGGAATCCAAAGGTCCTAAGTATCTTTCATAAAAAAAATCCTAAATATCTTGCTTTATGTGCAAAGCATGCACTTTCTTTTCCTATAAATACCATATGTTGGTCCTTGATCACCTTCACAAAAATATATAGTTATCTCAAAGTTAGCTTTTGTTCATTTATAATGGCTGGTGTTGTAGTGATTTTTGACTTTGACTCAACTATCATTGAGTGTGATAGTGATAATTGGTTTCTAGATGAGTTTGGTTTAACTGAGAAATTCTACCAACTTCTTCCTAACATGCATTGGAATCCTCTCATGGTTTTCTTTACCTTCCTTAATTTTCATACTTTTTTATATATACAATGTTGTTCTATCTCACTTAATTAGGAAGATAACTTTTTTTGTCCTAATAAAACTTTTTAGGACAAGATGATGGAAGAACTTCATTCACAAGGAAAAACAATTGAAGAAATTGTTGAAGTTCTTAATAGAACTCCTATACATCCTCACATTGTCCCTGCCATTGAGGCTGCTTATTCACTTGGGTAACTCTGTTTTTCTTTTCACTTTTTTCTTTATTGCATTTTTTTCTTTTATGATTAGAACTTAAAATCAGTACTTCATGTTTATAATAGTCACATACTCTACGCACCAACCACTTGCTTTAGACGGACCCTTGTTAGCTAAGTGTGGCCGCATATACGTGTAGTTGATAACTAATATTTAGATAAATTTAATTAAAATTAATTATAAGTACTTCACTAATTTTATTTTTTTTATTTTAGGTTTGACATTGTTAGTTGTGTAAACACGCTGAATTTAATTAATTGTGGATAATTTACCAATAATTTTTCAAAGTCAACCTATACTTAATCACCATTATTTGTCATGCTTACGCGCTTTATAATATATATAGTTATGTTTCCTTGATGAAGATGCTAATGCCTAAAATGAAATATTTGTATTCAGGTGTGAGCTAAGGATTCTGAGCGATGCAAATATTTTCTTTATTGAAACAATTTTGAAACATCATGGGGTGCTGAATTGTTTCTCAGAAATAACTGCAAATCCCAGTTATGTTAATGAAGAAGGGAGGCTCAGAATTTGCCCCTACCATGATTATCTAAAATCTTCTCATGGATGTAACCTTTGTCCACCAAACATGTGCAAGGCAATTGCACTACCTTCAAATCTAGTTACTTATGACCATATATAGTTATATTTATATGGGTCAAATATATATTTTTATCCCTAATAAAATTTCAATATTTTTAGCTTTAGTCCATAAAAAAAAAATTATTTTTAGTCTTTATAAAACTATCATAGATACAGTTTTAGTCTTTATACTGAAATAAAACATTGTTTAATTATTTTTTAATTTTTAAATTTTGAATGATTTTTACAAGAATGGTAAGAATATTATAAAAGGTTTATCTACAAAAATTTAAATTTTTTAATTTGATTTTAATTAAATATAGATTTTCTAAATGTAAAAAAATTCATGTAAAAGTAACGATAATAATGCCCTATAAATCAAATTTTGAGTTCATTTTATATGATCAAATTTTTTATAATGTTGTAAACATATTTATAAAAAATCATTCAAAAATATATGTTGACTTAATTGTATAGACTAAAATTTTTGCTGAATAACTTTGTAGGTGATAAAACTTGTATTTTTTTTTTCACGTAAACTAAAAACAAAATTTTAAAATTTTAAATATATTAAAAACATAGTTATCTCTATTTGTATTCATCTATCTTTTAATCACTTTTTAGACTTTGCTCTTTATGAATCATAAATTTATAGATCCATATTAAATTATTTGCATCTATATTTTGTTGATGACTAATGAAAGTGGCCGTCTTTGGAGTAAGATCAGGTCAAATTTTCGTCATTTTTAATTTTGATGATATTGAAAATTATTGTATTGTCTCTGTTATATTAGTATTTAATATTAAAGACACATTAGGTTATACTTTTCTGGTCCATGTCACATACCGGCATAACCAAAGGATTTCTGATTACATAAAAAGCAAAATATCATGTTACACCGACCATAATGACATCCTATAAAAAATATAATTTTGCAATTTTTTTAAAATTAAATAACATTAGTAGTTATTAATTAATATAAAATTAATTTATATAGATAATGTACTTTTGTCAACCTCTAATTAAATTGTATCAATATTAATTCTAAAGATCAAATTTATGTGTATTTTTTTTTTGTGTTTTCTGTATTGTTCTTAAATTAATCAACTGTGATTTTATCAAAGTTTATTATAATCATAAAATGTATATTTTAAATTTAAAATGATACGAAAAACACATAAGAAAATGACCTTGAGTTCTTTTCTTATTTTAAAACTTTTTTTCTTTTGACACATAATTTTCCCCTTGAATGACATGCAGGGATTGGTGATAGAAAGGTTCCAAAATTCACTTGATACTGAAAAGAAGAAATTCATCTACTTAGGAGATGGAATTGGAGATTTTTGTCCAAGTCTAAAGCTCAAAGAGAGTGATTATGTGATGCCTAGAATTAACTTTGCATTGTGTGATTTAGTATCTAAAAACTCAAATGACATAAAGGCACATGTACATGGTTGGATAGATGGTGAAGAGCTTAAGCATGTTCTGCTTTATATCATCAACAACACTATTGGTAAAGAAAATAATATTATTGGTCCAAAAACTATCTCAATTGATTGCAAATTGGGGTCAATTTCAATTGAGGCTCATAAACCTTTCCCTGAAGGCCTCCCAATTAGGAACTGAAAATTCCAAAGGATGAAGGATGATATATTATCATAACTATTGCATTTCTTGTGGCCTAAGTTAACTTCTGAAAAATTTCTTTTACTATCGTTGTTCTAGCTTGCTTGCAAGAAAACATGAAAATGTACGAATAAATAATTAGTAAAGTATATTGTGTTGACTAAAGTATACTTTAAAATTTATCTAGCTTTCGTTTTGAGTCATATTCACATGTGTGTAGGATTTGTTTAACTTTTTAAAGTTTAACTAGCATATTATAAAAGTTGTTTCATTTTAGCAACAAAAGTTAAGTTTAGTGAAGGAGCTCAAGAAAACCTATGAGATAAAAAATTTGTTTCATTTTAATTAAAGTAAGGATATAATTGAATATCAATAGGAGTATTAACTTTAACTAAGATGTAATTTTATTATCAAAATCAAAATCAAAATCAAAATAACAAGCTTCGCTTTTTCTAGAACATCAATAGGAGTATCTTGCTTTGTTCTTATGGTTGAGTTGTGGGGTATTTTCTATTCTTTACATAAGGAAATAGAATAGATTTTAGGAAGATTTGTTCCCTTTAAAGTATTGCATCTTTTTAATATAACTATTTCAATATAGATTTTTTTATAAAAAAATTAAATGCGAAATTGGTTTAAATATATAGCTTCTCATTATTTGATCTTTTAATTACAAATTTATTTTAGAAAATAAAATTTCAAAAAAAATCTAAAAAATGCTTCAAATGAAAATATTGAATAATTTCTCATAAAAATTATTTTCAAGAAGTATTTTTTATATTTTTATTATGCTTAAATCTCAAACAATTAATATTTAAATTAATGAATGTCAAAATTATTTTTTAAATCTATAATAAATGAATTTAAAATAAATTCTATTTGATGCTCCATTAATAAATGGTATTAAACTTTGGTTGAATTAGATGGAGAACAAATTAAAGTGGATCTGGACGAAATAGATTCTTATCTCAAAAGTTTTTTTATATGGTGGAGTCTAATTGTGTGTGGATTGATCTCTGACAATACAAACAGTAACATCCATTTTATAAAAAGAAAAAAAAAAAATCAAACTTTAACTATATTCACATCAAGTCGTGCTTTATTTCCTTCGCACTGTGCAGCAATTCTGTTGTTGTGGAATTAGTTTTGAATGTGCATTTTTGCAATAAATAAGATATTTTTATTGTGAATTACAAGGGTTAGTTTAATGTTATGGATTAATTTAGTTATTAACGCAGCAAAAAGACAGTCTTTTGCAACAATATTTTGGCAATCCGTGTCGGTGTTTAAATTGTTAAAGACTCAAGGAGCGTTGTATAATCCCCGTTAACATCGTTGTAGGTCATTTTGCAGTGGTTAATTACATAGAACCATTGGAATATTTGTCGGTAGTGTTATTCAAGTGGTTTCAGGCCAATTACATGATTAGAACCAAACAAAAATAGTGTTTTTTTAATACTTCAAATAAAAAGTTTTTGGATTAAAAAAAGGTTTAAAATGCTAATAATAATATAAAGTTTATATACAAATTATATTTAATAAAATAAACAGTTACATGAGGGTAGGTATTTCATTTTTTATATAAATATTTGATACGCTTTCATGTAAATTATGCAAAAAGTATAAAATAATTATTTAAAAAGTTATTTATATAATTTGAAAAATACATTTTTTGATTTTTTTTACATGTAATATTATATCCATTAAGTAATTTTCAGCAATTTGTGTTAATAAACCAAAATCACCAAGCAAGAGTCAAAAAGAAAATATTTTTTCTAGAATGAAATATAAACAAAAATAATAAACAATTTGTGTTAAAAAATGATGTATCTAATTTTAATTTGAAATGATTTATACAAAGTTGAAGAAATACTTTTATTTTAGCTACCAAGTATCTATGCATATGATTACGTTTTGAAGGACTTCCTTCCAAACATAAACAATAGCATTGGAAGTACTCAAACGTGAATTTTCAAAATGGAATTCATCGTATTCATCTCAATCAAGTGAATTGACCCAGTCACTCAGTCGAACAATATAAAATACAAAATTTAAATTTTATTGTATAATATAAAATACTGAACTTTAATCTGAACTATTTGATTTTGATCAAACGACTATCAATGTCTAACTGTGTGAATACAGGGACTCTAACTACAGGGAATCCTGATATGAATTTGTCTCAATTTGGACAAAACACAATCAGCAAACATTCAATTATCTCACTTTTTGGAGGGGTTGGTAAGGATTCTGGTCAATGTTTAACTTAAAAAACATACAATTATATCACTTTTGGTTATGGTTGATAATTCAATTATCTCACTTTTCCCCTCATCATGCCTCGGCCATTATATAATTAATTTGTCGTCATCTTTGCTTTCCAAGAAAAAATATTGAATTTGGTTGAGTTGGGGTTTAAAGTAAATCATGAAAAACTATGTGCACCCATGCAAACGCATCAGTTTGCCTTATTTGCGGAGTGTGATGCACTAAAACCACCTTTTTCTTGCCTTTCTACATAATGCGAATATGGTTGGATCTAACCTAAGAAAAAGATGTTATAAAAAAAAACCTAGGAAAAAGATAGAATTAGAGCAAGAAAACAAAATACTAACATATCATTATAGATAGATTGATGTTCGAAATTAAGCGTGAATTGTCTCACATCAAATAGAAATGATTTAACGGAAAAATAGTGACTCTGAACACGAGTGAAAAAAACAACCGTCTAGACTCTATAGCTTCGTATCTTAGAAGTACTACATATTTTATTGGTGTAGTAATATATGTATAATATGATTAAATATTTAGCGGTACCATTTTTAGTGGTAATTATTAATATATATTTAGAGAGAAATTACTTTTTGTTTTATTATTAGTAATTTTGCAAAAGAAAAATATAAGGATGAAACATTTATTATTATGATAGCAACATTCTCTTATTTCATCTAGAGCAGCACGAATTCTAAAACCGATTCTTAACAAAAATATAGTGTCAAAATTTCTTGAGATCTTTAATTAAACAATCATGTTTGATTCAATTAATCCCGAGGTTTTTAAATTGCAGTAGATAGTTTATGCTCTCTAGATCAATTCATGCCCACCCTGAATTGGGGTCTAATTGTGATAACAATCAAAGTAATTAATTTTAACAAATTATTCAGAACTAGATTTAGTATAATCGAATTTGAAAAATGGAAACGGTAACTACGATGTGTACCAATAACTTAAAGTATGTTTAGATATGTGGCACATGTAAAATTATTGTGTCTCGAGGCATTTTTTGTCATGATAATCAGAAACTACTATGTGTAATTGCGTATTGTTTTTAGTTGGACGTGAAAAGTTGCCGTAAAAATTAATATTTCCAAACATAGAGTTTGTTATGACGTAGGTCATGATTGTTTCAAAGCTTGACAGCAGTCACTTATCCACAAAATTTGGGTAAAACATAAATTTAGGGATGGTAATGGGTAGGGTACTATAGTACATGTACTCATATTCGTAGCCATACTCATTACCCACGCTTTAACAAAAATAGATAATATATTTTGTAAAAAAAACAATTATTTATATGGTAAAAAAAAAATGAAACAAGTATCTATATATTTTGTAAAAAAAAACAATTATCAATACAAATAAATATGTTTTATTGAGGAATAAGTTACATCTGCCATAAGTTATGAAGCTTAAAATATTATAATGTAGATATATATACAATAATAGGTGTAAAAATTAAGTATATAATAATAATAATAATAATAATAATAATAATAATAATATAATATAAGTGCGGGTACGGGGCGGGGTGGATACTATAGTACCCGTACCCGCACCCATACCCGTTCAATTTTGCGGGTAATTATCCGTCCCCATACCCATACCCATTATGCAGGTTTTTACCCTACCCATTGTGAATTTTTTTTGCGGGTATCCACTGAGTCTGGGTCTAATTGTCATCCCTACATAAATGTGTGAGACTTATTTTAATTAAAATAAGATAAAAACAATAAGGATAAAAATGTCATTGGATGTAGTTTTGTGTGTTTTATGAATACTTTGTTCATATTAATTAGTGCTACTACAATAGAATTGACAATTTCAAAATGAAAAATGTTGAATATTATTACGAGAGGGTCAGTATTGATTGTGGTTGACTACGCAACACCTTTATTTATGGTGTTTCGAAGTAAAATCATTGTTCTCATAAAAGGCGAAACTTGCATGAAAATTAACAAATAAAAATTGTGATATATAGCACTCTTGTTTTAGAATTTATTTTTTTAAAAAAAGCTTTTTTATTTCTTAAAATAACACTTTCTTTTTGAATTAATTTAAAAATATAGAAAATTTATACTACAATTAAAAGACCACGACCTTCCAGTAAAGTAAGAACTCCCTCAACCATTTTTAAAATGTAGCATAGATTACATCAAAAGGTGAATTTATATATACATAAATATTTGCCTCTCATTGTCAAATAAAGAGTCTTACTCATAAACCAGTAGTTCTATACCAAAAACAGAGAAAAAAAGGAAACAATTATTAACTGAAAAAACTTTTGGGTCAAAAGCTCTATAATTTTCTACTTTAATCAAAAAAAAAATTGCTTTCTCAAATTTTTATAAACACAATATTACACAATAAATATATCAAAATTATACTCTTATTATATCATAGGTGGATATAGGTAAAAAGACAAATAAAATCTTCAACAATTTTAGGACCTATTTGATTTGGAAAAAGTATATTTTTTCTATTTCTGTTACAAATAATTATAAAGGAAATATAGTGAAAAAAATTTATAATTAAAACAAAAACTTTCTCAATTTTCATACTTTCAACCAAAATATATAGAGTTTGTTCAAATCGTTTTATTTGAATTTATTTATTGACATAAACACTGATAAAAGTGTTTAACAAAATTTAGGAGAATAACTTATAATATGTCTATAAGTTATTGTCAACTTATTTCTTCAGAATCACTTATAATAAAATTAAATTATAATTTATATGAAAATAATTTAACTTTATTTTATTTTTTTTAAAAAAAAAAAATTATACATAAACATTTATATGATAAATGTGTTTGCTATAAGCATTTTCTTTATTGTTTATCGAAACAAAATCACAGTAAGATATACCAAGGACCTTAGCATTTCAACCCAACAAATCGAACAAACAATAGATAGAAGTAAGATGAATGTCACGTGCACCGAGTCAATTCAATAAGAAGAAAAATAACGGGGTTTTTTCTTCCACCCTTTACATTCTCAAAAACTTCTCAATTTTTAATCTTTTTTATTTAAATTTTAATCCTTTTTAGATTAATCAATCTGATCGAGATTTGATCAGAGTGGATTCGAATGTATAAATATTAATTTGTAATTTTTTATATTTTTTACATTTTTTAATTTACAAATTTAAGAATTTTTACATTTCTAGACTAATTTAAATGTGTAAAAAATTCTGAAAAAAATCAAATTAATAATTTCCTCATCGAATTGATCAATCAAAATAAACTCTGTTCAAATTAGTTAGCCCAAAAAAAATTAAAATCAACAAAAATAACAGATTTTAGAGAACTTTTGAAAACAAAAATAACATATTTTAGAGAACTTTTGAAAACATATACAAAAAAAATAAAAAAATAAAGTGGACTCCTTTTCCACTTTTATATTCTCAAAAACGTTCTTAATATCTGATTGGGTTGACTAATTTTAAAAGTATTTTTTTTAATTAAAATATTTGTCGTATATTTAAGTATATAGAGAAGAAAAAACTGCCAAAAATAAAAACCAAAAGAAACTCATGGCTCATTGGTTGGTCTCTAATGATTTCACCCTATTAATTTGCCCAAAAATATGTAAATGGACACACTGAAAAATTATAGCCCGCACCTTCAGTTTTTTCTAACACACCCTCCAACCCCTTTTGACTAGTACACCCTTCCCGGATTGAAGCTTCTAGAAGTTATTTATTTACTTATTTTTTGAGTGGAGTTATTTTTAATCTCAATAATTTAAATAAATTTCTGGAACTTAAATTCTTCAACACAAACGTAATGAGAAGTTAGCATTTGAAAGGAGAAATGAGTACAAAAAATATACCTTCTAACAGTGTAAGAGTTAACATTTTCAAAAGAATTAACATTTTTAAAAGAATCACCAACATTTGTCAATTTTTTTTCTTAAACTATTATCAATATGTCCTTATAATTATTACTATTATTGTTATTATTAAAATTAAATAAATGCACTAATTTCTTTTAAAATCGCATGCAGCGATAATTTAGTGTGATAGATAATCTATTAGAAATTCGAATGGTGAATGTTTAATAAATTTTAGTATTTATTTTATGCTATTTAGGATCACTTTTATAGTTAGTAGAATAATTATAATAATAAGAGTAATTAATTTTATGCCCTATATGATTTAGGATAATGTATAGTTAATTTGTATGAGTAGAAATTTGAGTTAGTAACAACTACTAAAATATTGTTGAGAACTTAATAGAAGTGCAACCCAATTAGAAATGGTGTGCCTATCAACCTTCCAATAAATAAATTAAAAGATAATAGAAATAGAAATATGAATAAAAAAATAAAAATAATGTGTGTGGGAGAAACATTGGAAAATAGAAAGAAGGGAAGAAATGAAAGAAAAAGAGAGAAGAGGAAAAGAATAGAGGAGAGGTGAGATAAGATGAGATGAGATAAGGGGGAAAAAAAAAGAGTAATAAAATGAGAGGGAGCTGAGAAAAAGAAAAAATGAGACAAAGAAAATTGTGAAAGAGGAGTGAGGAATGAAGAGAACAAAGAAAAGTGGCACCAAGAAAACAAGAAGAGATAGAAGATTAAGGGTTCAACTATGGAAGGAGAATAGAGAAAGAATGAGTCAATTTTGGAGTTAGGGTTCTTGCATGTTGGAAAAGGAAACATAAAGCTTAACAATGGTGGATTTTATCTCCTTTGATTTTCATTCTTAGAGGTAACATAGAAAACTCTCTTAAAACCTCTCTTGTGTTCTCTATCTTAATTGCATGTTACTAATAACTATTCATGATTCATGTTTGGGTATTGATGTAGTACCTCAATTTTGTCCGATTAATTAAAAATGCACAATAATTATTTTACAATTATTATTATCAAAAAAAAATCTAAATAAGAAAATCCGATGCCACATTTGTATTTTACAATTATATCTCATTATGTTGGTCTCCCTGCCATGCCTGACACAAAAGGCTGTTCACGCTGTTCCCTGGCACATCAACTCCCTGTCACATCAACAGTAAAGCAACACAAAAACAGCAACACACAAACTTCCTACAAAACAGCAACACAACATCTCACCAACCCACATCTTCTTCATTTTGAATTCATTTTCAATGTTGTTTCAAAATCATGTATTCTTTTATTTTCTTAGTTTTATTAAGATCCCTATTATAAACATGCTACAGACTAGTTATTTGAGTCATCTGATTTTATTTTTTAGCTTAATAAAGAAATTATTTGTAATGCACACTCAATAAAATAGATAGGTAGAAGATTACTTTCCTTTAATCATACATTGCTTAAATTTTGTTGCAAATCAATACAAAATCCAGTTAAAAAACAATACAAAATACATAGTTCAGATTTATCTAATAAACATTAACATTCACCGTTTTAACTATAAATTAAGACAAAAAATTCAAAAGGGGAAAGTTTTTTTCTTCTTCTTCTGAGAAAATCAAAAAACAGAAGAAAAAAAAGAGGAAAGTTTTTTTTCAAGGAAAATAAAAAAGAGAGAGTATAGTTTTCTTTCTCAAACAAAAAAGAAACAATTAAAGAATAGAGAAAAAATATATAGAGGAAGAAACACACATACATCACTACCTCCATCATTTTTCGCAAATCTCCAACAACCACCGTCAACTTCGAACTCCGACGAGCCACCGCGAGCATTGCCGGTAAGGCGTTCACACCGCCATCACGATCTCCGTCGTCGCTCCACCATCGAATCACCATCACAGTGCTTAACTCATTTTTGCTTGGTATTCTTTCTGCCTACCCTGTTCTTTCTCTCTTATTTGTTTTCTTTTAAAAATGAAGCATCCTTTTTGTCCCCTGCAAGTATACAGCCACCCGACTCCCTCCCTTTTGTTTTCCTCTCATTAGTTTTAGTTTGATTTAGGGTTTTCCTTATTTTTTTATATAATATCTATTTCATTTATTTATTTTTATTCTTATCATATTTTTATTTATTAAAAGGTTTGTTATTGTTACTAAACAGACCAATTTCTACACTTAGGCCCACTTGTTAATTTTTGTTTTTTTCTTCTTCTTTAAATTGTGTTTACTTTGTCAAAAATATTTTTAGTACAATTCTAGTTTACTAGTTTACTCTTTGGTTTAAATTTGTAGTTTATCTTTCTTACAAAAAATAATAATGATTGTTGGTATAAAAAAAATTACAAAAAATAAAATATTCTTAAAAGGATTAGATTAGATGTGACATCTTTTTACTCCTTGGATTTTTTTTAAAACACAAATTGTATAATTTAATAATTCCAAACTCGTTTTTATAAGTAAATTAATTTAATTTTTTATTTATTTATTTTAAAATCTGATTAATTAGATGCGACATCTTTTAATCATTGAGTTGTTAAGACACAAGTTGTATAACTTAATAATTCTAAAACTCGTTTTTATAAGTAAATTAATTTAATTTTTTTTTTATTTAAAAAAATCTGATTAACTAGATGCGACATCTTTTAATCTTTGAGTTGTTAAAATACAAGTTGTATTACTTGACAATTTTAAAACTTAATATTTAAAATCAAAAACGATAAAATATTTTCAAAAGGATTAAATTAGATGTGACATCTTTTTACTCCTTAAAATTTTAATACACAAATTGTACTACTTGACAATTTTAAAACTTAAAAATGATAAAATATTTTCAAAAGGATTAAATTAGATGTGACATCTTTTTACTCCTTAAATTTTTAATATACAAATTGTACTACTTGACGATTTTAAAACTTAATATTTAAAATAAAAAATGATAAAATATTCTTAAAATCATTAAATTAGATGTGACATCTTTTTACTCCTTAAATTTTTTTGAGACATGAGTTGTGCGACTAGATAGTCTTAAAACTTGCATTTTAAAATATTATTCAAATCAAACCAATTCTTTTTCAAAACTTTTTTTATCAACAACAAAACACAATTTCTTTAAAAGCAATCAACATATCCGCATTTTCTATCCAAGAACTACGTAGCTTTGATTTCTCCATCGCACCGGGAGATACGTAGGAGCAAGATCGCACTCTTGTCAAGCATAATAACAAAATTTTTTTTTTCTCTCTATTTTTTTAAATGTACTTTTATCATTAGATTATTTTCGTAAAAATATTATATTTGCATTTTAAAAAGGAGAAATAAATATATTTAAGTTAATATTAATTTTGCACAGCTAATTATAGGTAACCGTTTTTTTTTACGGATGTCGTAAGGTGCTAATACCTTCCCTACGCATAATCGACTCCCGAACTCAAAATTTGGTTTCAAAGACCATTTTTTATTTTTGAGGGTTTTTCAATATTTTCCCTATTTTAAAATAAACTTTGGTGGCGACTCCATTGAATTCGAGAAACACTCGAAATTTTAGGCCGCGACAATTGAGATAATCCTATTTGAGTTAGTATAATTGATTTTTAAGACTGCATGTTAGATGTTTGTATTAATTACTATGAAGAGTTGTTGTTTTATTATAATTGTTGAGTGTTGTGGTTCGGTTGGTGATGAGATGATAATTGTTTAGTATTGATAATTAATTGGTTTTATGTTGAATTTTGAATGTATTTTACTTAATTAAACGGATGAACTTGAGAATATAAAGTTTGAAATGAAAATAGTATAACGTTGTATCTGAATACGTATATGTATACCTTTGGTATTTTGTTAATAACTTTCTCCATATATAGTGTTTTGAGCCGATTCTTATCCCATTACAAACTAGACTTAATTAACTTCGAAATAGGAACGGGTGTCACTAATTTTCATTAAGAATTGATAGAGAAACCTGAGTTACAAGTTGGGATAAAATTTGTTATTCAGTTTTTGTACCTACATACCTTATTTTATTAAACTGTATTAATTAAATGCTTATTATGTAGAATAAAAATTATATTCATAAACTATACATCTTTAAGCTTTTCAAAATATTGTCGTTTATTCAAATTGGACATCATTTGATATTTTAATTAAATTCTCAAAGTTATAGTGTTTTCTGTAGAAAAAGATTATGACGTGGCTAAGTTAAAACGAGTATAACAAAAGCAATAAGAATCGGTTTTGAGTGAAATCAATTGGACTTGAAAGCTTATTTCAATTACTTTGTTATTGTAAATATTTATAACTTTATATTAATTTTAACAATTTTCGTGATTTTATGAAGTGGACTATTCTGTTTTATAAGTTAGCCTGCATTAGTCATCTTAAAATATCTATATCTTGAGCTAGAAAACTCGTTTTTGAATGAAATTAGTTGTGCCTGAAAGAAGACATATATTAGTTCTATGATGTTAAAATTTATGATTTTACTAAATATAGAAGTTGCTCAGTAGTATTATAAATACAATTGCGATGTCATAAGATTATTATGTAATGTTGTTGACTTTATAATACTATAACTTGAGTTATATAGATCAGTTTTTAGTGAAACCAATTGTGTTTGAAAGCTTAAATATAACACCTTTTTCCTAGAAGTTTGATACTAATACATGGTGTGTGTGTGTTATAATTAAGCGCACTCTTTTCCTATATTAAGCGCATATTCAATTGTGTTGATGGAGTAAATAATTACTCGTATGTTATAATTAGATATATACTATATTATTATTATAGTTATATATATATAGAGAGAGTTCATTCTAACTAGATGAACTCTCCGTCTATATACAATGGAAACGAGGGGTAAGTAAGGGTAAGTGGGACATCATTTACGGACTTAATTATGTCAAATCTTACCAAAAGAGATTTTTCAAGTAGAGGACATTGGTGAAACTAATGTAGTATTTATGACTTACTTGTTATATAGAGTTTAAGTCATTAAATTATCCATGTCTAGTGGCTTAAATTGTTTGAAAGATTTGAGGCTAGAGGTAAAAGAGGTATTTGAGTATAACTCACGAAGAAATAGTATTTTATCTAATTGAGGTATAGTTTGTCGAAAGAATTTTCAATGCTTAGTACACCGGCAAGGTTGGGAAGCATCTACGGGCGGAGCTTCTTCGGGACAGGTGGTCATGACCATCCCAAAGTCCCCAAGAATTTTTTTAAAAAAATAGTACTATTTTTAGTCTTTTTTATAATAGACATTTAAGTTATAATTTGGTCAACAAAAATGATCTATTTGATCCATATTATGCATCAAATACATCAATTTTTGTTGATCAAATTATAACTCAAATGTCTATTATAAAAAAACCTGGAGGGAATTATTTATACAAAAATTACAAAAACAACTATTATAGTTATAAAATAAACTAAAATTTTCAACTTAAATTCTAAATTTGTGAGTTGTGAATTTTATTTAGAGATATAAAATTTAAACCAAATGAATCCAAAAATTTAACCAAAACTAATTAAATTAGTTTGATATTTTTTTTATGACTTTGAGTCCAAGTTGAACTAAACCAATTAGTCTGACCTTTATTGATTTGAGATATAGTTTCACATAATTTTAAAATAGATCGCCTAATACTCAAACCAAACAATTCTTTTATCAAAACTATGTCAATATTAGTATCTTAAACAATGTGTTGTGTTTAAATGTATTTTAATAATATTACATATATATTATTTTTGTCCTTGTAGTTAAGAAAATTGTATTAATAGTGTAAAAATTTGGAGTTAATTTGTATGCACCGACGATGTAAAAATATTTTACACTATCAAATTAATCATAATTGTCACATTGATAAAACAATTTGACTTTTATTATAATTACTTTTAAAATCACACTTATTAATGTTTGTGATGTGTTGACAATGTAAAACTTTTTACACTGACTAAACATAACAATTAAATTCTAAAAATTTGAGTATTAAGAAAAATAGATTTTTTAAAACTAATTTTTAATTATTAAAAATGTCAACTAAAATTTGATCTACTACCTTTCTCTAATAAGCATTAAGAGTTTGATCGTTAATATATTTGTGTAAATTTACAACTTAAAAGTCTTATATACAATACAATATTATATTTTTTATTGATCCATTATAATTTTAAAAATTTAGTCACTCCAATGTTTCAGTTTAAGCTCCGCCGCTGGAAACATTTATAATCATTTTTATTAAATATATGTTATTGAGTTTTATGCTCACTATGTTGAGGTGATGTTTTTCAGATAATAGGTAAAAGTTGAAAGTCTGGAGTATCCGTTATACTCACTCTGTCATGAGTAAAAGTTGGGTCACGTATTGAGTCTAGATTAGATATATAGTTTAATTAAGCCAGACTTGAAAATTGTTTTAAAGTTTACAAATATTTTAGTTTTTTAAGTTATTTAAAAAATTTACAAATTTTTATTTATTTATTTGTAAACACTTAGTTATTTTTAAATTGAAAATTTCGCTTTTATCTATACTGTATAAATTTTTTTAAAAAAATTTATAGTTAAATTTTAAACGTTACAATCTACACCAAAAAAAAAAAAAGTGTCGACAATACTGTAAATTTACGTCTCAATTATTAGTTGTAAAACATTAATATGTAAGAGATTATAGTATAATTTAAGATTTTCCTTTTTTCCGCACATAAAATATGGAAATATAACCACCAAATTACTAACAAGTAACAAGATATATTGTTTAAAACGGGGTGCCAATAGCAGCACCCAAGAAAACGGTGGGAAAACCACACAAGTTGGACTTTGGGTATTGGTGTTGTGTTGCATATTGTGTTGCAACACTACCAGATGTTTTTTGCTCTTTGGAGAATTAGATTTTATATGCTCACATCTTAACTCTTATCCTACATTTTACTATTTTTTTGGTAAGAACATCCAAAAATATATTCGTAGAAAATATAAAATTTTAAGTAAAATTAGTTAAAAATTTTTTAGATGCAAATTCGTTTTTGAAATGCAAATTTTTTTGGAATGCAAATTTTTTTTCTTTCAACTTTTGTACATATCAAAAAATTTTAGTATATAAAATTTTTTCTCTGTTTTTTTTTACATACTGAAAATTTAGAATTTTCAGAATTTCCGCTATGAAATCTTTTTCTCAATTTGTTTATACTTGAAATTTTACAAAATTTCCGATATACAATTTTTTTTTTTTGCATACTGTAATTCTTTTACGCATCGAAAGTTGTAAAAATTTGAAATTTTTGATATATTAATTTTTAAACAGATTTAAAAAAAAATTATATATCAGAAATTTCATATTTATATGATAAAAATGGGTCGAAAATTTTTCAATACATTAAATTTATATTTTTCAACGATTATAGGGAAGAGGTTAAAGAATGAAGTATAAAATCCAATTTTCTACTCTTTGTTCATGAGCAGCATTTAAATTTTATATGGATTTCTCAAAAGTTAGTATGAATTACTACCTCTAACTGGGCCCTACACTTGACAAGATATAATACACATGGTCATTACAAAATATAGGACTGCTACACTGATATTTGTATATTAATTAAGTATAATACTTCGGGTCTTTTAATTTATTTTTAGATAATAATTTAATTTTTTATTTTTTTATTTTTTTATTTGATCTTTTGTTTAATTTTAAATAATAATTTGATAATTTATATTTTAAAATGTCAATAATGTTATTCTTTTTTTTTTAGAAAATTCATCAAAATTTTTAAACAAAATCCATAAAATTCATTATCATCTTCAACATAATGCAAATTTCATAACTCAAATCTTCAAATAAAATTATATTTTCATTTTTTATTAGATGAATTTGATGTTGTTGGAGATGAAAATATGAGTTTATTTAAATATTTGAGTTATGAATTTGATGAATATATGAATTTTCTTGAAATTGATAATGAATTTTATGGGTTTTGTTTGAAGATTTTAATGAATTTTCTGAGTTTCTGTAAAAAGAAAAATGATAACATTGTTGATATTTTAAGACATAAATGATCAAATTGTTACTTAAAATTAAATAAAAGATCAAATCAAGAAAAAAAATTAATTACTAAATTATGAAATTAAGTTAATGGTTCGCATGAGTATTATATTTATTAATTATTATAATTATAGAAAATATGAATATTACTTATAAAAAAACTCAAATAGAAAAAAAAGTTTTACATACATCTACATGGAACAATTTGTTTCATTATAAACTACCAAAGTAAAATATTTGTGCACTCGTGGATGTCAACGTTATGGCCCGTAAATTATAAATAAATATTAATTTTTAGTAACATTTTAATAATAGAATAAACATAATTACTAAAAATTATGTATTTAAAATTAAGATCTTTAATCCTCTAATAGATCATAATCATCACTGAATATTGGAGAAGATAAAGACCCATAGATGTATTTGACTTGTGTATGAAAAGTATTTGAGGTGTGTCGAGGTAAAGAGAACTTTTTTTTTTAAGATACTTGTGTCAATTGTCACATGTGCATGTGCCGTGCAAATATGAAACATGAAAATGTGCCTAAATTGAGGAGTGTTGGTGTTTCATAGATAAAAAAATATGAAGCTTATTTTTCTTTTAAATGACTCGACGGAGCCAACTTATTTAACTTGTTATTTAAGGTGAGACGATATGAGAGTTTGGACCCTGCCATTTAAGTTGGCACCTTACTAAACTAACTGAAAAAATAGAACGTTGACGAAGTAAATTGGTCATTTGGGTCAATTTAAAAAATAAATTTCTTTTCAATTATTTTTGTTATTAAGTTATTTTTTATAATAATTAACGTATTTTCTCGCTACATCTCAGTAAATTGAGAATTTTATTGCTTGTGTAATTATTGTTATATTACATTAATTTTTAAGTTTTTTGCTTTTCTGGACAAACTCATTTAAAAATCAATACATTTAATGTCTTTTTATTTTGTTTTGTTATCGCCGGATCAAGCCATAAAAATTACTCTCCATCAAGGGACGGAGTGAATGGAAATTTCAACCCATCTTCCAAAGTTTAAATATTCATTTTAGATATATGAATGATGTTACAGTTCAAAACATACGAATTAATCTGTTTTGCTACCCCACATAGGAAGCCGATAATGACTAAGAAATCTCATATATGATAAATGCTAATGCTGAATTAACAATTTGATCTATTTGTTGAACCAAACATCGAGTTTATGGAAAATGCAATTTATGTCAAGGCTTCATTAAGTTAAGTAGTTTACTATGACTGCAAAATGTGAAGAAATTTACCGGTGAGCCCAAACAACACATGATTGTGAGACGAATGATACCAAAAATTTAGAGCAATATTTTTGTCATAGTTTCATACAGTACTCTACCCTACAGTAAAGTCATACAGCATATGATAGGGGAATAAAATCCAAAATATCAAAATAATTTGATGAAAAAGGATAAGAGGACAGTGAAAAATTAAACCAGAAAAAGAAAGATAAAAAATGAAGGATTTACCCAATTATTATAATGTTATAATAATTAAAATAAACAGACAAAGTTTGATGTCTACTGTGTTTGGTAAGATCAAAATTAAGTTTATAATTTATAAGCTATAAATTATGTTTAATGACAATCATTTATAAATTTATAAGTTATAATATTTTTTGATAGATTAATTCAAATAGTTTATGAACTTATAATTTTTAGTTTATCATTTTTTTTTCTAATTTTATTCTTATTATTATAATTAATTTTTTTTACTCTTTATAATTTATTTATTATGATTTAAAATAAATAATTTATAGTAAATAATAAAAAAATAATTTATTTACTATAATTTAAAATTATTTATAAATAATTTAAATGTTAAAATAATTAATATTTTAAAGTAAATAATTTATTTATTTTAATTTAAAATAAATAAAATAGATAAATAAATATATCAAATTGATAAATTTTAAATTATTATTTTAAAAATATTAATATTAATCAATAAAATTTATTTTTAATTAAAAATATTATTTTAAATTTTTAAATTAATTAAATCGATAATTTTACTAAACATTCGATTAACTTATCACCTATAAACTATTGATTTATTTTACCAAACAGAGCTTTTGTTTGCAATTTGTTTAAGAGCTTGAATGGATGTTCAAGGCCACAATTATTACTATGGTTATTATTCTCACTTTCCGTGGAATCATTAAACTCAGAATGGTGACAGACACAAAGCAATAAAACTATAAAAGGCCCTTAAGGTGGGGGATGACCCAACCCTCACATCTTTTCATAGAACAGGGTTAAACATGAAGATGTACCTTGGGCACCTTGCAAGGTATGAATTGCATGTGACCACAAATTACAAATGGCCCACCCATGAGGGTTTGCATTATTGAGCCTGTGATGCTATTAAGAGCTAGCACATTTCTTTTATCTAATTCTTTTTTTGGTGCATCTAATATAGACTTTTTTTTTAAAAAAAGTCTACACATGATCCCTTACTAATTTTTAATAAAGACATTAATATTATATATTTTTAAAATTTTTTATCATTATAAAAATTACTATTTTATTTAACATGATAAGGGTTAATCTTTAGACATTTTTTAGAAGTCACCCTTATTTTTTTGCCTTTTTATTTTTATTTTTGTGTGTGTGGGGCTTCTGTTGTATAAGTAGTAGGTTTGTGAAATAAATAAAAGATAATTGGGATAAATCCTTGAGCTGTCTAATACTCCACAGTTGTAGGGAAATTGACTTTGCATGTTGTTTTTTTGCTAACAGCAGTCTTACTCTTGCCCCACCCTTCCTCCATCCATGGTTCCCCCTTCTTTTATCATGTCCTTTCAAGGTAGTTGACCAATTGAGGAAATGCATGATACTAAAAGACAAAGTAAAACAATATTTTGAGTCCTGAAATTTAAGAGTGGTTAATTTGAAAATTTATATTTATGAAATATTAAATTATTTAACATTAATCAAAATATTATTTGAATTTTTTAAAATGCATAAAAAAACTTCTTAAAAATAATTGAAAAAATATATATTTTATTTAATTTTAAATAATTTGATATTTCGTAAATTTAAAATATTAAATGAATTTACTTTTATAATTTTAAGATACAGTAATTATTTACTTCTAAAATGTATGAAACGATGGATATACCTCCTCCATTCGAAAATTTTGGTACTTTTAGTATTTTATTTTATTTTGTTTTGTTTTAAAATAATGAATGCTTATAAATTCAAGGTATAATTTAGCTAAATTTTCTAACTAAACCCTTGATACAATTAAAATTGTAGGGGAGTAATTGTAGTCTTTACGAAAGTAATAATCAAAAATTAAATCGAACGGAGAATTAGATCTGTGTTCGGTCCGAAATAACTTGAAAACTAGTTTGCATGATTGAAGCTATACACTTATCTGCATCATGTCGATTACACTATTCACCAACACACAAGGGCTGAGATTTTCTACTTCATCTTCAAATACAAATATCTTTTTTTTTTAAACCGTTAATATTATATTAATATTATTAGTAATGATTAAAATTTTCTCAAAAGTAAGAATCAACTCCTGAATTCTCTATCACTTATATCATAATAATTAAAAAAAATTAGTAGTAATGTTAAAGTTCCCCTGACAATTAAATTCTGCATATAGTGTCTGCCGGATATCCCTCGAGATTAAAATTTCATGCTCAGAATTTTCATTCCTTATTAAGTGATTTAAAAAAAAAAATAATTAAAATGATACTCATTTTGGATTTAGTTATTTTTTATGAAGAGGTGTGATAGAAGGGACATTTTGGATTTGGAGGGGATTGAAATTCGAAATTGAGCATTGAAAGAAGAAGGGAATAAGCAAGAGAAGAGTAGGTAACAAATTAATGCAAAACAGTAAAAAGAAGATCGAGTTCCCAGGTTGTTCTCATGGTAAGACAGAGCCCCAGAGCGTGGTATTAATTGGATAGTTGTAGACAGTATCTTTAGGGGCAAGCAAGGTCCATGTAGCATTAAATGACTCTTGAAGTTTCAAAATCCCCACTTGCCACACTGTCTCACACTCCTCATCCAATATTCAAAATTCCAGGATTTTTATTATAAAAATCTCCGAACAAAATTTATCTATGCATAAAAAAATAGTTTTAACAATAACTTTGTTCAAAAATTATGTTACTTTTTTATATGATAAATACAAATATTTTCATAAAGAAACACAAATACAAGTAATGGAGAAAAAAATCTTATATACTTTCTCGTTTTCAGTCAATTCATTTGATAAAAGAACTATTTTTAAATATAAATTTATTTTAAATTACTTGACAGATTTATAGCTTATTTTTCAAATAAATCTTTAATTAATATCAATAAATATTTTGAAATATAAAAATTTGAAATTAATTAATTTTATATAAATATAAATAATATTTTAGATATACCAATACATATAATAGATACATTAATTATATTATTAATTTTTTTAATAAAAATAGAAATGTGATAAACGATTATCTAGAGACAAGTAGTGGTTTTTTAGTCATTAGATAAAAGTCTTATATATTTTTGATATTTTTTTATTAAAAAAATGCCGTCTACAAAATTTCAAACACTTCTTTATGAAACCAAGGCCTTTAATTTCTTCTGTTTGTGGTGGTTACGCCCGTTTAAACAATTCAGCAAAAAACATGCAGACACTTTGAACGTGCACAAATGTCATGTCTTCTCACTTCTCTCTATTTATTTAATGCAATGCAATGCAATGCAAGTGGATTTAATAAGTTTCTATGCCTCCAGCAATCGGATTTCGTATCTGAGTAGGTAGTTGAGGCAGTACATCCTTTTTTCTTTAAATAAAAAAAAATTACATTATGAACACACGTCTAAAATAATAACATGTGAATATTGCATACAAATTAATTGTTATCTTTTCAAACAAAACTTTTATAAATTTTAGAATTTATGTTTTCTAACACTTGATAGATACATTATCAACATCTTTTAAAATTAGATCATAACTTGATGAAAAGATTAAAATTACATAATTTAAAATATAAGAGATTAAAATTGTGAAATTACAAATAAAAGAAGCAAAATTGTAGTTTAACATGAACATGGGACTAAAACGGATTTAAACATTTTATTTTGAAATAAATAAAGAAAATATGATATTATACCTGCAGGGGAGTATCCGAGCGTAGCCCACTTTGTCTGCACAAAATCTGATTAACTAGTCTCTCTGCATAAAGTGAGTTGATAAATTTAATTTTTGTTTTTTTTGAAACTTTCGATGTCTGAAAACTACATTAAATGCAACTAATTTTGAATCGAATTAAATTACTAGTTTATTTATTACTCCTATTCCAAAGTTTAAACTATATAGTATCAAATATCAATACAGTTCTTTTCTGTGTTTTCTCTTAGCCATGTCTCTTTCACTCTCTATTCAACAGAACCATATTTGTACTCATTCACTCTCTATTCTCTTTCAGTATTGTTTTACCTTTCTTATCTCTGCTTAAATTATAATCTCCCATTTTTTATTCATTTTTCGGTGGTCCATTATCTCTTATGTTCTTACTTACATTTCACACTATTTCCATTTTCATTTCATTCTATTCTGTGCCATGCTTCTACTTCCCAAATGACCGTTTAGTGTATGTGAAAATGCCTCAAAGTAAGTCATAGCTTTCAGCTCTTGAAACTGTCACAATAGTAAGCCCACAACTATAGTTGCGGTCATTGTGTGTCTTCTTTGTTTTCATGCGTTTGTCCATAATGCTTGGTTTTCATGATATTGTTAATGTAGTAAGGTTTTTTTGTTGATGGATTTCATTTCAATATTGTTTTATTTTCTTGGTTAGTAACTGTTTTAGTTTAATGTAAGAGACTTCATTACTTAAACAAGCAGTTAATGAATTTCAGTTAAAGATAAATTAATCAAGAGCACTTTAATTCTAACTACCGCTGGCTGAAACAATAGTTGGTCAGACTTGGCCAAACTCTGGATTGGCACAACCTTTCTCCTTAAAATTGGATGGTTTAGGAAAAAAAAAATTAGAGTTCATTGTTTTTGGTTGTGGCTGTTGTTTTATATTTTTATTTTTTGTTGAATGTGTTCAATGCAAGGTTTGATAATTAAACAATATAATAAATAATAATTGAGAAAAAGAAAGGTTTGGATCTTTTTTCCTGGCCGTCCTTCTTCTATTTGTTTTCTAGTGGCCAATGATGTTTTAAGTCTTCATTCTTCCAAAGCAACCAAATGATAGTTGACCTATGTGTATGTCTCACATTGTTAATTTGTTATGCACTTGTTTTGATATATTTATTGAACTTTGCATTGTTGATAATGTTATCTTTTCTTTTTTAATTCTTTGATTTGATTTAACTAAAATGTGGGATTGTGCAGGGTATAAAGGACCTCTCTAGGATCACTTCTTGAGGAATCTTTGGCATAAGGTTGTATTTTTAGTTTAGTCTTATAGAAAATTCAGTAAACTAGTTAGAGCCAAAAAATCTTTGATGGTTTTGGTTATTGAGTGAAATCTGTGTTGTGTTGAGGAAGGAAATTTTAGTTGGATTATTAGTTTAGTGGCGGTGATGAGTCAAGAACAAAAGAAGCGAGGGAATCATGAAAAAGTTTCTGATGGTGCTGAGAAGGTTATTGTTGCTGTCAAGGCATCAAAGGAAATTCCAAAGACTGCTCTTGTTTGGTCTCTAACTCATGTTGTTCAACCCGGGGATTGCATTACATTGCTAGTTGTTGTACCTTCACAAAGTTCAGGTCATTTTTCTTTTGCCTGCTTTTGTTTTTGTTTATTTTTGTACTTGTCTTTTGGTCTAATGTTGTTTTTGGTGCATGAGCTTTTTCATACTCCCTCACCATCAGTAACGTAAAATAAGCAAAACAGGGTGAAAGATTTTTGAATCAAATATATAAACTTTCTTTCCCCCTGACTTGCTTATGTGTAAATCAATTGGTTCTTATACTATTGTCATGGTTTTAAAATGTGGCTGCTGCAAACCTTTATATTTTTATATTGGAGTAAACTGCAGGCAAATGTGACTGCAATGATGGTTGCGATGCCGTTGCGGAGACCTCTTAAACCGTTGTATTGCAGCTGCAATTGCAATTGCATGCTACAATTTAGAACCATGACCATAAAATGGAGTTTATTTTTTATTTTTATAAACATCATGGAAATTGTTTTATTTTGTTATCTGAACATAAAGTTTGTACTAGGATGACATGTTTTGCTTTAACTCTCTTGATTCTGGAAGACTATGGACTTTTTTATTTGTTTATAGTTTACACATTGAACCTTAACACTTCCTCTTCGTGTAATTAACTATAATACTGCACCTGTATAGGCCGAAGATTATGGGGTTTCCCAAGGTTTTCTGGTGACTGTGCTAGTGCACACAAGAAGTCAACTTTGGGAGCTAGTTCAGAGAACAAGAATGATATCACTGATTCTTGCTCTCAAATGATCCTTCAGCTCCATGATGTCTATGATCCAAATAAGGTCTGTAGTCTTAACACAAAAAAGGTTTATTTATTGTGAATGGTGTTTTGTGTTTGTATCGATATGCTAATCGTGTTCGACAGATAAATGTCAGGATTAAAATAGTTTCTGGATCACCTTGCGGAGCAGTGGCTGCCGAAGCCAAGAAAGCTCAAGCCAATTGGGTCGTATTAGAAAGGTAATGCTCTCTAGTCTATACTGTATTTTAATTTATAATTTAGTAACAAATTTGATTAATTCTCAATTTATGGTATAATATTTTATTGATCTGAGATTATAATTCAGTTTGTGTTCTAAATATTTTTGGTGTTGCTTTGTTTACAGACAGCTCAAGCATGAGGAAAAACAATGCATGGAGGAGTTGCAGTGCAACATTGTGGTTATGAAGCATTCCCAAGCTAAGGTACTTCGCTTGAATTTGGTTGGATCACAAAAAAAGGGTATGGAAGAAACATCTCCATTACCTTCTGAGGAGCATGAGATGAATGGAAAACAACCCAAGAAGAAGAATGGTTCTTTAAATTCCGTAAAAGGAACAGTTGTCACGCCAACTAGCAGCCCTGAGCTAGAGACGTCATTCACGGCAACTGAAGTTGGCACTTCATCGGTGTCAAGCTCTGATCCTGGAACTTCGCCATTTTTTGTCTCTGAGATCATTGCCGAGTCAAAGAAAAAAGAAACTATCAAAGAAAATCAAGGAACCGAGGATACTATTTCTGACACAGACAGTGAAAATTTGTCCACAACTTCAGCAAGTTTGAGATTTCAGCCATGGATCGCAGATTTATTTTTACATAAACAATCATCTCAACGCGAAGAAGAAAGGTTGGAGAGATCTTATAATAGGCTTCAAATGTCCACAACTAGAGCTTTGCTAGAAAAGTTCTCGAGGCTCGACAGAGAAGCTGAAATCGAAATCTCATCCTATAAGACTGACTTGGAATTCAGTGGAAATGTAAGAGAAGCAGTAGCCTTATCTAGAAATGCTCCACCTGGCGCACCTCCATTATGTTCAATATGTCAACACAAGGCTCCTGTTTTTGGAAAACCTCCAAGATGGTTCAGTTATGCCGAGTTGGAGCTAGCCACTAGTGGATTTTCACCAGCCAATTTCTTGGCAGAAGGAGGATATGGATCTGTTCACCGAGGAGTTCTGCCAGATGGGCAAGTTGTAGCTGTCAAACAACATAAATTGGCTAGTTCTCAGGGTGATGTTGAATTCTGCTCAGAGGTAGAAGTCCTGAGTTGCGCACAGCATCGGAATGTCGTTATGTTGATTGGGTTCTGTATTGAGGATAAGAGAAGGCTGCTGGTTTATGAATACATATGTAATGGATCATTGGATACTCATTTATATGGTAATTTCTTCTTTTGCTTCCATACCAAATGATGTTATGATAGAATTGTACTTTTGAATTGACTTGAACTCACTGAAGTCATTCAACATTCAATAGTGATATAGTCCATAAAATGCCTAGTTCATGTATGTTACTCAGAAGTTATTAGTCTCATCAAATATTGGAGAAATTGATTGGATATGGTATTTCCATTTCAAAAAGCTAAGGGATTTGTGTCCTTAAGCTACTAGATAGGACTTGCTATATGATATTGGCTAAATGTTATTGATACTATCTTGACTATAATTTCTAATTTGACACATTTCTTGGAAGTATTTCAGGTAGACAAAGGAAATCATTAGAATGGTCTGCGAGGCAGAAAATTGCTGTCGGAGCTGCTCGGGGGTTGCGATATCTTCATGAAGAATGCAGAGTGGGATGCATTATCCACCGCGACATGAGGCCTAACAACATTCTCATCACTCATGATTTTGAACCACTGGTAGTGTTGTGTTTGGCTTACTTTGTGCTATTCAGTCTTATAGATTACAACTCAAGGCATAATCATTTTGTCTATTTTCTATAAATGTTTTCAGTTGATTAATTGATTGTGTTAAATTCTACAAGGTTGGCGATTTTGGACTAGCAAGGTGGCAGCCTGATGGAGACACTGGAGTGGAAACTAGAGTTATTGGAACGTTTGGGTATGTGGTATTTTACTGCTTAATTAGTTCCATTGCATAATTATCACAGCCAATAACAACAATGCAATTAACATATGTTGCTGCTATGTAGGTATTTGGCTCCTGAATATGCTCAAAGTGGACAAATAACTGAAAAGGCCGATGTTTTTTCCTTTGGAGTGGTATTATTGGAGCTTGTGACAGGGCGTAAAGCTGTGGATATCAACCGGCCCAAGGGTCAGCAGTGTCTTACTGAGTGGGTAAGTGTAAGTTAAATGATATTATCTAATTTATTATGATTCTTAAATCATATCTGATATATTGGCATCCTTTCAAGTTTTTTAAATATTGTTAATGAGAAATGAAACACTTGAGTTATGGTTTTTTGCCTTGAGTAATTGTTGAGGGATTTGGATAATAAACAGGCACGGCCACTGTTAGAAGAGTGTGCCATTGAGGAACTGATTGATCCAAGGTTGGGAAGTCACTATTTAGAACACGAGGTGTCTTGCATGCTACACGCGGCATCATTATGCATAAGGCGAGATCCTTGTTCTAGACCGCGCATGTCACAGGTAAGGAAAATCTCTCAACAGATTTGTAGTTTGGTTAATGTGTTTCACCATTTTCTGGTTTCCCCTACTGGAGCTTGATGGCATGCTTGTGCTTGTTTGATAAAGGTTCTGCGAGTTCTAGAGGGTGACACAGTCACGGAAACGCCGCGTCATTACAGTGGTTCTCCTTCCCTGTGAAGAACTAAACTACACGCCTGCCTATTGCAAAAATGGTTTGCCATGAAAATTGCATTCTTGTTGTGCTTTTGGATTTTGTAGTTTACATTTCTATATCTCCGCAACACAACATAATTTTGCGTATCTGTATAGTAGAGGGAACGTAGGATAAGCATGGTTCTAAATATATAAATATATAGAATAGAAGCTAAAACCCTTGAAATTCTTTAAGAAATTATGTAAACATGTGCCTGTATAAATGGCCTTCAACAAACTCGAGATCTGCATAGTACGTGGCTCTTCTATGCACTTCAAGTGGATAAAAAGTTTTTTTGTAAACTCTCTCTATACCTCTTTCTCTACAATGCTTATGTGTGATTACACTTTACATGCATGCTTTGGTTCTTACTTGATTTTTATAGTTAAGAACTTGTTTGTGTGAGTATCAATGTTGGACGCAGATGAAGCAGCTACCATATTTCAGAACTGTTCTTGTATAAGAACAAGTCTTTTTTCACAATAAGAACCAGATGTGGGGTAGTTTTTAAGTTCCTTTTAAGTTTTTAAAGAAATGAATAGTCGAAGTCAAAAGTTGTTAAAGTTCATAAACTTGATTTGCCCATGAATTTTTTTATGAGCATCTCATTATTTACCATCGGAGATGTAAAGGAAAGGCAAGTAGGGCTGGGGACTCATCTAAGGCAAACACATAGCCATAGGAGGACAATTTGATAAACCAGTTTCAGTTAGCTTTAAGCATTAATGATGAGGTGCAACTTTTGAAGCATGTTGTAATAAGTAAAACAAAAAGGTCTTGGTTGGTTGATGATGACAATTGAAAAGGCTGAGACGCAGAACGAGATCGAAGGACATGTTCAGTGTTTGTTTCTCGGTTATATTTTGCGATTTATATCTTGCCTCATAAATAAATAATATAACAAGGTATCCAACCCGTTATCGGCAACCTTAATAAGAACATTTAGTGATTAATCCAAAAAAGAAATATAGTAATGTCTGGAAATTTTAAAAAGTAATTTTTTTTATTTAAAATTATTTTTTTGTTGTTTAGCAAGTGTTTTAAAGTTATTTGTTAAGAATTAAAAAAATAATTTGCTATGGAAAACGTGAAATTTGAACTTTCAAAATATTAAATTTGTATAATATTATGAAACTGTATTGAACACCTCTTTTTTTAATTATAAACATCATTTGAAAAAAAAAATCTTTAATGTAAATAATCTTTTAAATTATTAAATGCATTATTTATTTATTTTTTAAATATATCATTTATTAATATTATTTATTGATTTTCAAAATCAAAAAATTAAATTAAATACATTCATATTTAAAAGGTATTTAAGGAATATCTACTACATAATTTAACACATTAAATTCACTATATTTTTGTTAATATATATGTGAAAATGACAATGAAAATCTATAACTAGAGAGAAATTTTGAGGTAGATTTTGCTAGCACGTGAAATTTAGGCTAATTTTTTTCTTTCTTACACAATTATGTTTTATATTATCAAACAAGACTAAAATTAAAAAGTGTCATAAACACACTAGTTAAGAATCTAAATATAAAAATTTGACATTAGAAAGATATTGAAAATTGTGTATTTAATATTTTAGAAGTTCAAATTTTATTTTTCTAATGCAAAGTTTTTTTTTTTTGAATTCTAAATAATTACCGACACTTGTTAGTATGACCTAATAAATAATCATTAACCAATAAATAATCACCACAGATTTGATGGTGCAACTTCCACACTCAATAATACTTTAATGACATCTCATCTCAGCTGTGACTCTCGAGTTTGAGTCATCTCAATCTATATATAAATATATTAATTTTTCATTAAAAATATATTGAAAGATGTGTATTCAAACTTTTATAGATTTAAATTTTTCTCTTTTCAAGTCGAAGTCACTATTTCGATTATTGAACAAGTGTCTAAAACATTTGCTAGTATTTCCCCTTTTTTAAATTGTAATTAAATTTTAATACTTAAACATATCAGAAATTAAAAGTTTTTATCCTAACACATTTTCAATACTTCAAATACAAAATCAACTAAATTAATACCAAATCCTTAAATCAAATCCAACAACCACTTAATATTAATAATTATAGTTCAATAGTAAAAATAAAAAGTAAATACCCAATTTGGTCCATAACTTTGATAAGTTGTATCAATCTAGTTCATCACTTGGTCAAAATTCTAAAATAGTCTCTAACTTTTTTCAACATTAATAAAGTTAGTCCATCCATCAAAAAAATTCAACATTGTTTTTTATATTTTTTTTTCCGAACATTACCACATGTTCTCAAGAATATTGGAGACTAAATTGATATATTTTAACTTAGTTGTATACCAAGTCAAAAAAATTCACAGCAATCATCCTATCAAACTGATATTTTGCATTCTCTCAAATCCATTCATGTCGACCCCAAACCACAACGTTTTTGCTCCATTTTTTGCGTTCGTCTTCTTTGTTCCATCATCAAAGTCAGTTGCAAAGTCTTCTTTCCCAATTTTATTTTCTTCCTCTATTGATGTATTCTTCCACCTTTGTTCCTTTTTAAAAAAAGGAACCATATTTGCGAAAACGATATGAATAGGATGGGTGATGACTCTCAATTTACTCAATCTATGAAGGGGAAAAACTATATTGGTAATTTAGGGCTTGATGAATCATGTATTGAGGAAAATTGCCCAATTCCTTTTTGTTTATATGGGAGGAAAACTGTGATAAGAATTTCAAGGACAGATGCAAACCTGAATCGACCTTTCTTTGGTTGTCCAATTTGGAAGGTAATGTTCAAATGTGCATTTCTTTTTAATTTCTTTGTTATGTTCTTTTGGGGGATTTTACTCAAAAAAACTTAAATTACTTTATTTTGACTCTTCAATCGTTATGATTTCTATCCTCTATTATAGTTTCTTCTTCCATTGATGATTTGAGTTATTATGTTTCAGAAAGAGGGTTATTGTTCCTATCTTCTATGTTATGATGAAACTCCTGACATATTTGTTCCTAAAGGTTTGGTGTTGCTGGAAATTAAAATGAAGTATTGAAAAATAAAGGTGAACTTATAGCCCAGATTGATCGATTGATAATATCACAAAGACAAAATCAAAGGTTATGGAAGAACACAATGAGTTTATGTTGAAGCTTATGGACAAAGTTGAAGTTGTAATGGAAGAACAAACTTGAATGAGAGAAGTTTTGATGAACATTATGAACATGATTGATGCCACGATGTTATAACAAGAGCAAAAAACAATATTATTTTGTTGTCATGTGGTTTTTGATAATGTTGTTAATTGCATTATGGATTGGTAGACTCGCTGCATAGGTTGTGAATGTTATGATTATTAATTTAGTTGTTGATGATTTTGAATGTAAGTTAGTTGTTAATTATGTGTCTATTTGGTAACACCGATAAATTAGTTTATAATTTATTAAATTAGTTTAAAAGTTTGTTTGATCAAATTATATATTTTTAGTTAATAAGCTTTTTAATTGTTTGTTTCTGTTAAAAGTTTGTTTAGTTAATTTGTTTGTTATGTGTTAAAAGTTTGTTAGTTTAATTTATTGAATCAATTCTAAAGGTATAATAATGTCAATGATACAAAACTTATGTAAGCATGATGCAAGACTCTTAGGCATAACGTATGCATGATGTAAAGCTCATGTTCTACATGTGAATTGGATTAATGTAAAATGTGTTTAGTTAACAAATTTTTATATGGGCGGATAGTTTTTTTGAAATGTTATTTTAATTACCCCACTCACTGTTCACTCACATTATTTGTTAAGTTATTCGTCTTATTTGTAATATTTTTGTAAAAATATATCTTTCACGAGTCACATCGTCCAATTATATGTAATTGAAAATTTGTTTTAGAGTTTAGAATTGTATTTTAGTTTTTTTTTAAGTTTTGAATTGTATTTGTCTCATGTTTATTGATTTTTTTTTTAAATTCATAAACGGACAAGACCAAAATAGTAAGTAATGGTGGATGAGTGAGGAAGAGAATTGGTTCAAATATTCGGATTTTATTTTTAAAATATTTTTAATACATTCAAAATATTTAAAACACTTTATTTTCAACTTTTTATTTTATTTTATTATTTCAACACTTTCATTACAACTAATACAATGGGTAAGCTTATAGTTACCATCTTAGTTCCTCACAAAAATATCTCTATTTTGAATAAGTTAATTTAGTTCTCCATCGTGAATAAGTCAATTTAGTTCGAAGTGAATAGGTCAATTTAGTTCGAATGGGTCAATTTAATCACTACAATTGTCAAAAATGAGTATTAATATTCACAAATTAAAAAATATAAAAGACATCTTTAAATTTGTTTGACTGCTGACGTATCATCGGTTTGATTAATGTTAAAAAAAAGGGACTATTTTAAAATTTTGACGCAATCAATTAAGTTAAAATGTGGGCGAATTGGTTTGGATAATCAAATTAGCGGGTTAAGTTGTACCCGTGAATATCTTAGTGGGCGAATTGGTTTGGATAATCGAGTTAGCGGGTTATGCTATACCCGTGAATACCCGAAGATCCCATTCATTTTTATTGAGAAAAGTACACTTATTCAAATGCAACGTTGCTTTTGACTTCAAAGAGAAGAATTTCAGTTTATACACTGCGCCTTCTTCTTCCACTGTCGCCTTAGGGTTTTGCAGAATTTCAGTTTACCTTCACTGTTATTACACGAAATATTCTGAATGAACACCGAAGAAGACCCTTCTCCAAATCAAATCAAAAGGTCAAATTTTAACTCCCTCATCGTTTGTCTTTTTTTTTTTTTTTTTTTTTTTTTTTGCTTTTTATATTTTACATAACTATCATCAATATACCATTTCTTTGGAATATTTCAGTTGTGTGAGCTGATGAGTATCTTCCATATAATAATTTCCCAAACATGCTTTAATTGTAGGTCTCTCTTCTGCATGTTCTAAATTTCATTAAAAAATAGAAGAATCAGTTGTCAAATAGCCGCAATAACGCTATAGCATAGCGGATTTTGAACAAATCGCAATAGCTCTGCGATATACTATTTAGTATGATTTCTTGTCAAATAATAGCACTATTGCATAGCCGAATATGAACAAACAGCTGTATTCCGCGATCTGCAATTGACAACACTGAGAAGAATCAATGATGGAATCTTTTATGACCTTCCTACTATAATTGAATATATCTAAGTAGTTTCTGTTTTTTTTCCCTCTAAGTATAATCGTTAAGGGGTTGGAACTCTGGTAATCCAGAGTTCTACTGGTAGATACATAAAGTTGGGTCAAAAATTATTTCAATTAGGTTTTGAACTCAAAGACCCATGATTGACTCAACCTTTGCTGTAGCTCATTAGTAACTTGAGTCCAAGTCCACTTGATTTTGCATTTGCTTGTTTAAAATTAGCTAAATTCGTCCTACATTGTACAGACACAAATGCTCGGCTTGCTTTAAACAATACAAGAAGAAAGAGCATCTTATTGAGCACATGAAAACAACTTACCACTCTGTTCATCAGCCTAGATGTATGGTCTGTAAAAAGCACTGCAAATCTTTTGAATCTCTCAGAGAACATCTCACCGGTTAGTTACGAGTTTGCATATTCGATACCGATTTCAGCATCATGGTTTGCAATGTTTTCATGCTTTTTGTGCCTTTTGTTACTCTATGTTTCAGGACCTGTGGCTAAAGGAGTTTGTTCAGCGATTTTCTTTCAATGTGGTTGTCAACTATGTTTGACACTATCTGATAGTCCCGCTTCTCTCAATGACCACAGAGAAACATGTCGCCTATCCGCCCCTACTCCTCTAGTAAGTTGGTTATTAGCAACCGGAAGTGTTTGTATATGCAATAAGATATCTTAAGTCAACTATTCAAACCGACCAACCAGAAAAAACTGTTTACAGTTGATGTTTCCTGAGTCTTTTGTTTTTTTATTGCAACGAAGGTCATTTTTTGTGTGAAATGTTGCAGGGCACAAGCGAATTGCTCTATATAGATTCCCATGATGAAAACCACGCTGATTGGCGCCCTGGAGCAATTGCAATGGACTGTGAAATGGTTGGTGGCGGAAGTGATGGATCACTTGAACTTTGCGCTAGAGTATGCTTGATCGATGAAGATGAGAACTTAATCTTCCACACGTATGTACGACCTCAAATCCCTGTTACTAACTATAGGTACTTCATAGTTCATCCTTGTTCTCCTTTATTGTGAAAAGAGAAAGTTGGATAAGGAAAAATGAGCGTTGGAGTTGACTTTGTTTGACATATTTTCAGGTATGATATAACTGGGCTCACAGAAGAGCATCTTCGAGATGGTATGCCAATTAAGGAAGTTCGTGAAAAGATATTGCAAATTTTATACAATGGAGAATCCATTGTAAAAGTTAGATTGGATGGTGGAAAGGCCAGGCTACTTGTGGGTCATGACTTGGCACATGATTTAGATTGCTTGGGAATGACTTATCCTGATCACATGATGAGGTAGATGTTTCTTGAGTAACGATGTAACCAATTCAGTTACGATCAACCATTCAACAAATCATTCCTTACAACCAAATATTTCAGTTATATTTGTGTTCAGCCCTTTAAGTACTTCCTCTGATCTGATGAATGCATAAAACAAAACAATTGGAAACTGCTGAGTTCCTTCTACTCTTTTTCCTTTTTTTGTTGCCTTCAAGGTTAAAAGGTGCAGTGTAGAATTTACTTGAACTCTATATTTGCTATAGATATATAAGTTTCCAGATTTTAGTCACCCATACTATTCATTTGCTTGGATTTTTTGTTGAATGAGTGAATGTACAGTTTCTGATTTTCCTATTTTGTGTTGCAGAGACACTGCAAAATACCGTCCATTGTTGAAGACAAACTTCGTCAGCCATTCGCTCAAATATCTTACCCGAACATATCTAGGGCAAGTTACATTTTTCCCTCAAACTCCTTCAAATCTTGAATTGCTTCATCCAATCTCGAATTTTCCTTTCTCTATTATAAAATCGCATCTATCTTTATTACCTGTGCACATGTTGACCTTATATTTCGAACAATTGACGTGCATAGATTGATGCTGTTTTTATAGGATCCTACAATGTTTTAACCTGTCTCTAATATAACTGTGCTTTTGCTTTACAGTTATGATATCCAAACAGGCACTCACGACCCATACGAAGATTGTATTTCTGTAATGAGACTGTATAAGAGAATTCGAGGTCAAAGTCACAAAGAGGAAGGCTACGGAACGTTGACTCCAAGTGACAACATCGACATGTGTGACAGGTGGAGATCGAAAGAACTCGATAATCTCACGCCAGATGAACTTTACGCTCTTTCAAGGTCAGACTATAGGTGTTGGTGTTTGGATTTGAAGCTTTGAATTATTGATCATTGCGTTTGTCCCTGTAACACCAATCAATCAGTGTGCATTTGTTAAGAAACTATGGGATTCCTTGTTAAAAAGGATTGGTCTAAAGTATGGGTTGGTTGTGAAGAAGGATTGGTCTAAAGTATGGGTTTGGTTGTGAAGAAGGATTGGTCTCTAACTATTACTTTGGTGGATACATTTCTATGCGCCTAAATGTAACGTTAGACGGGCTTATTTAACAATAGAGAATAGAGATGCCCTTTAAGTTATGTAATCCTTATATCGATCACACGTAGTATAACTAAATAAATATATAATAAATATTAATTTGTTTCCGATCCTGTTTCAACGGATCTGCTCGTCGATCTATCTATTTATGAGATGCTAGATAAAATATTATTCTTACATTATTTAAGTTAAGCGTTCATCTCACGACACTCAGACTAAGCTAATTTTTTATTTTATTGGTTTGTGGAACTTATAATGATTGTTTGGAGGGGTTGGGCCTTGCTATAATGTATGTTATATTTACATCATGGAAGTAAAAAATAAATGATACAATTTTTTATCTAACAACTTAATCTTTTTTTTTTAATTTAGTGTTATCATGATTTACATTATGCTGATGACGAATTAGCTACCGAGAACCAAATCAAAACAAACGAACAATAATAAACATAAATACATAATTTAATCCTTAAAGTTGTATGATTGTACCAAATCAGTCTATACATTATTGTTCTAAAATAATTTGTCCCACTATTAAAGGTTCATTCTAAAATATTGATAATGCAAATAACTAAATTAATAAATTGATAAAATTTTAAAAATTGAAGATTTACACGAAAAATTAATCATGCTTATATGTTACTATTTCATGTAAATAATTAAAGAATTGAGTATTAAAACATAAATAAAATTAATATTTGAAGTGAATCATTCACTTCCTTTTCACTTTACAAAGATATTTTTGGATGATAGGTTAGAACTAACCAGATGCAGAGACTCCCATGTCACTCTCGCCATTATGTCTATTCATTCATCATAGGTTGGTTTAACTTCCCCTTTTCAATCCAAAACCACATCAACATACATAGATGAAATTAAAAATTGGAAAGAAAAAAATCTGTTACTTCTTTTTTATGTAGCTAACAAACAACAACAAATAATTCACCAATACCCCCAAATTCAAAGGGATCTAGCAATTTTTTTCTTCACAAATTTCACAAACCCCAAACCCTCCCAAAATGGAAACCCTACAATCATTTACTTAATTCACGATACAACAAAATCAAATAAAAAAACAATAAAGAAGAGGATGAATTGAATCAAGAAGAAGAAAGTGCTTCTTCTTCATCAAGGAAGAGATCATGAGTGTTTCTTATAGCAGCGTGCACCAAAACCAAAACAACACCGATAACAACCGCGAGTAAGATGTTGAGTATTGCTCCGGTTAGCAGAAGCAAACCGATGGTGATAATCGACATGAGAACGAGAACGATACGGTCACTGACGACTCTTCCGAAGATAACAAGCGGTTCATCACGGAGGAAATAGAGGAAGAGCCAAGCGGCGATGAGAACAACGAAGACGATGAGTGAGATTGGATGCCATAGGAGACTTAAGAAAATCACGGTGAGAAAGACGATTGCGTAGTTCATCTGGAAGTAACCGATGTTTGTTTTGACGCGGGAGATTGCGTCGGAGAAACCGGTTGGGAGGTTGAATGATCGGAAATTGAACATGACTTTCCATGGACGGCGAGTTCCTAGTCCGGTTTTGATTCTTTCTTTGGCGCGTGAGATAAACTCGAGGTTAGTAGGGGGTGATGATGAGGTTGGGATTGTGCCGTAAGTTGTCATCGTTGTTGTGTGCGAGTGGGAGTGCGACTCTGTTTTAGAGAGAGAGAGAGAGAGAGAGAGAGAAGACAACCCCTTCTCTTATGTGCTGTGCTGTGAAGACGACGAATTTTAGAGGTACTCACTATGCCTAGAATGATTAATACTTTAGGACGGCATTTTTATTATTTAATTATTAATTTTACAACAATGTGAGATGTGAGGATATTAACATATTATTGATCCGTCCAAAAATAAATGTCGACGTATTAAATTTAACATTATTGTTATCTCTTAACTCAATAAATAAATATCAATAGTGTTAAAGTTGAATCTCAAAATAAATCGGTTCAAATAGATAATCTAAAATAGCTCAAAAAATTATAGGACTTTGACCTTATATTTGGAGTCCAAATTCCGGTCTGGAAAAACTCTAACACGTGACGGGTTAGTCTGACCGAACTTCGAGTAATTCGTAATCGTATAGTACACATTAATAAAAAAAATTAAATTTAAATACATTGTTAATTATTGAGTGCTAAAATAGTTAACAAAAATATTATTTTCTAATTAACAAATAAATATAAATAAATAATATTAACGAAAAAATTAAAGTAAACATTAATTATATATATATATATGTTAATTTTATTTATTGAAGTTCATTTTGTTGTTGACAATTAAATATTTATGAAGCTTTAACTATATATATTTTGATATTAAATACTTTTTGAAAAACATTTAAATCTTTGATATTAATAATTGAATAGTAATCTTTTATTATTTATTGAATCTTATTTTTATATTTTCTTCTACATATAAACTCTAAATTGTTCGTATCACAATTTGAAATTTAGTTGTATGAATTAGATATAAATTTAGTTAGTTGAAAATTAAAACAATAAAAAGTTTTCTAATTAAATTTTGTTTTGTTCTATATTTTAGTAATTTATATTTAATCTGGACTTTTTAGCTCGATACAAAAAATCACTACTCAAATAGATTAGTTGATGCGAGTCAAGTAATTTGATTTGACACATTTGAGTTGAATATGAGTTTGAACTAAATCATTGAATTTTTAGCAACATTTATTATTTCTCTGAAAAAATTCACATTATTTTTACACTTCAATTATCAATTTTTCAATTATAAACGAGGTGTGTGAGCATATAGAAGTGGGAGTAAGAGATATGATGAGAAGAAAATGATAGAGATTAAAGATAACTGTAGAGTAAATAAAAAAAATTTAAAAATCAAGATTATACATATATTGTTAACTTCACAAAAAAGAGGAAGCCTTGAATGTTTACGATTATTTGGACAAACTATTTAGAGCACACGATTAAAAAATATAGGAAGAAAAAAAGTTAAATAATATTTATTTTGAAATTTTAATATGAATTTTTGTGTACACTCAAATGATATACATAATTGATTGTGACCAACCAAGTATTTTTTATAAAAAAGAAAAAAATTGATCCATTGTAGACCAATGATTAAAAGATATCAAAAACTTTATCGGCTATTATAGATATTCTACGAAAGTATAAATTAACGTATTTTCACATCTTTACAGTTTTATAAGTGGTTTACTTTGGATTTGTGTTTAAAAGTCACCTGAAACATTAACGACGATCTTCAGAAGAATAAGTTAAATGTTTCATTGGACTTTGTGGTTAAAACAATAACTCAATTTATGTGAGTTCGATTAAACTAAAAGAAAATAAATTTGCCTTTCAAAACACAACTTATTGAATCGACATCAATCAAATTACAGCCTCAAAACTATAAAAATAAAAATAAGCAATAACTTATCATATACTTCTAAATAATATCTACAATCATGAATGTATAATTTCGATTGACTTTTAATCTTTGGTCCATGATACGCCACTAATCAATGTGGGACACTCTAAAATTTGCCTAAAAGATAGGGGGAGAGATTTAAACTATATGCCGTCGACCTCATTTTTAAGTTGAAAAGTTTTTGGCTTTGGTTTCCTTCGTTTGACTTTCATTAAAATCATTAGAGTATGAATTCGGGATTTCATGAGGTAAATATTTTCTTTTGATTTTTTAAATTTAATTAGAACGTTAGATATGTAGTTAATTGTCCTAGTAAAATAACTTTAAATTGATAAGTATATATGCAATTATTATAATTTAAAAACAAACATCCTTTTAAAAAAATAATTTAAAAGCAAACATCAAACTCTTTTTTTATTAATACAAACATTAAAAATGTATAAAGAAGAAATATAATATTATCTTCTGCATATTATGTAGCACTTTAAATTAGATTATTAAAAATCTTTATCCAAAGTTCTATTTTTTTAGATGAACTAAGACATGCAAAGTTTTATTCGATACATATATTAGGACGAATGCATACATGAATATATCTAGAGTACATAATAACAACTTATTTGTATAAAATAGTATATAAAAAAGTGCTGTTTACATGCCATGCCATATACACATCATCTACCTCTGAAAAATTTATGATTCGAATATCACTGAGTTAAAAACTTTCAATATCATGCAAAATATAATTGCATGTAATCCATGAAGTAAAAGATAAAAATATTTTAATGAAAAGGATTAGCGAGAATATTTATGGTTCAACCAAATATTCTTCAACTTATCAATTATACCTAAATTCCAAAAAGAGAAAAAGATAGAAAGAAATACAAATAAATATCTGTAAAAAATATAATGCAATTACGGAGACATCAAAAAATACTTGAATGTAAATTGTATATTACAACATTGCATAGGTATTTCGAAAAATAAATAAATAAATAAAGACAATACAAAATAAGCAACTCTTGTCAATCGACAAAATTTACTTCAAAGAAATTATTTAATCGAATGAAATAAAGGTAAAAATATATAATTTGGAAATATATAACAGAGTTGAAAAGGATAAGTAAAAACATAGTCTTTGAAACATTGAAGAATTGAACTTAAAAACGACAGCAACATGTAGCTGTTTCTTGTTGACATTCATAATATTTATCTTAATGAACAGAGCATGGCAAAATGTGATTTGGGTTTAAGAAACTTGTGCTTCAAGAGAAAACTTGCTAATGGGATAGCCTTGAAGGTTTAGATTGTGTGACTATACATCTAGAAGTGCTTAATTCCACAAGTTTTCCCAAACTTACTTCCAACAGTTCAATTGCATTCCAAGATTCCCTTTGCTTCTATGACTGAAACACCAACCTCACAACCTTTTATATATGAAATATGACATAGGTAATGTTGGTGACATACTAGTAGGATCCCTTACAAAGGTTAAAGCAAGTTGATAATATTTTTCTCTCTCATTTTTTCCTTGTGAAACATTAGAAGGATATTGCAATGGACAAAAAGCCTGAGCTCATCCATGGAACAATTGAAGCTACCATCTTCAGTGCAACTCCTTACTCCCCTTCATTTCCATTCAATGTATGAACTATAGAATTAAATATATTATGATCTCTATAATATTGACAAAATTTGACCCTTCTCTTTATAAAATATTTATTTGTTTATAGTCATTCATTTTACAAAAATTATGTTTTTAGTTTGCCAGTGGTCATCAATCTCTCAAGCAAAAAGAGACTGATGGTCGCAAGAGACTAAAAAATAAAAACACGATACTTTTATTAAATGTAGAAATTAAAAATTAAAAATTTAAAATAATTTTGTTCATACACAAGCTAATTTTTTTCCAATTTTATAGGACCACCTACTGACTGACTAGATGTTCAATTATGCGAAATTCTGCAGTTTTTTTTGTTGGTAAACTCATAAAATTTATCAATTTTTCTCATTTTTCAGTGTTTATTTATTAATGGAAAGCCTGCTTATGTGACCATCAAGATAGACAACAAGAAGGTGGCAAAAACAACACAAGAAAGTGAACGTGTTTGGAACCAAACATTTCAGATTCATTGTGCTCATCTAGCTGATTCAGCTATCACCATTACACTGAAAACATCATGTTCCATATTAGGAAAACTCCACATCAAGGCACAACAGTTAAAAGAAGCGAGTTTGATTAATGGATTCTTCCCTCTCCTCATGGAAAATGGTAAACAAATTCCGGAACTAAAATTAAGGTTTATGTTATGGTTCAAGCCAGCAAATTCAGAACCAAGTTGGTCAAAAGTACTTAATAGTGAGGAGTTTCAAGGGATGAGGGATGCTACATTCCCACAAAGGTCTAATTGTCATGTTAAGCTCTACCATGATGCTCACCACTCATCTACTTTCCAACCTCCTTTTGATATATGTGGAGTTCCAACAAAGCTATGGGAAGATGTTTATAAAGCTATTGAGGGTGCAAAATATTTAGTATATATTGCAGGCTGGTCTTTCAATCCTAACATGGTTCTGGTACATATATATATAATTCCATTTCATATTCTACTATTATTAAAAATCTATGAAGCACCAACACTCTTGCGATTAGGCGTGTCTCTGTGTCCGACACTTGTACGGCACTCGCATCATGGTATGACACGTGTTCAAAAACTCAGATAAATAAATGCATATGAATTGGTGTTAGTGTTTTACGTTTTTTCAATTAGCAGTGTCGACATGTCTGTGTCGTGTCAAGGGTCAGAGTAAGTGCTTCATAGGTTGATATACACTTTTTAGAAGCTAAGTAATATGGTCGTTGTGCAGGTTAGAGATCCTCAAACAGAAATCCCACATGCTAGAGAAACAAAGTTGGGTGAGCTATTAAAGAAGAAAGCAGAAGAAGGGGTAGCTGTGAGGATTATGATTTGGGATGATGAAACATCATTGCCTTTTATCAAGAACAAAGGTGTGATGAACACACATGATGAGGATGCTTTTGCTTACTTCAAACACACAAAAGTAGTATGCAGAAAGTGTCCAAGATTACATCACAAATTCCCAACAATATTTGCTCATCATCAGAAGACAGTAACTGTGGACAGCAAAACTCCTAACTCTGTCAATGACAGAGAAATTATGAGCTTTTTAGGTGGTTTAGATTTGTGTGATGGTCGATACGATACCGAGAAACATTCATTGTTTCAAACACTTACTGAGGAATCAAATTACCATGATTTCTACCAAACAAATATTGCAGGAGCTAGCCTCAACAAAGGAGGTCCTAGAGTGCCATGGCATGATGCTCATGCTTGTGTTACCGGCGAGGTTGCTTGGGATGTTTTAACCAATTTTGAACAAAGATGGACAAAACAATGTGACTCATCTCTTCTTGTCCCTGCAAACACCTTAGAAAATTTGATTCCTATTTGCTCAACAAACCCTTCCACCGAAAGGAATTGGAAAGTACAAGTATATCGGTCGATTGACCATGTCTCAGCTAGCCAACTGTTTAGAAAGCTAACTGTTGAGAGTAGCATTCATGAAGCTTATGTCGAAGCAATTAGACGAGCTGATAGGTTTGTGTACATTGAAAACCAGTATTTCATTGGAGGGTGTCATTTGTGGCAGAAAGATAACAACAGTGGCTGCAGAAATTTGATACCTATTGAGATTGCACTCAAGGTGGTCAGCAAGATTAAAGCAAGAGAAAGGTTTGCAGTGTACATAGTCATACCAATGTGGCCAGAAGGAGTACCTGAAAGTGAACCAGTTCAAGATATACTAAATTGGACTCGAGAAACAATGACAATGATGTATAAGTTGATTGGAGAAGCAATAATAGAAAGTGGAGAGCCAGAACATCCAAGAGACTACTTGAATTTCTTTTGCCTTGCAAATAGGGAAAAGAAGGAAAATGAAGAGTATCTTCCTCCACATTCTCCTCATATTGAAACTCAATATTGGAATGCACAGAAAAATAGAAGATTCATGGTTTATGTTCACTCCAAGCTCATGATAGGTATGATTACATCATAAATATATGTTCAGCCCATGTGTCCCAAGCAAGCAACTCGGTTGCTGATCTGAGGGACACTAAAGGAGTACTAATCAAAAGGTCAATGGTTCAAACCATAGAAACTAACTAATCCACTAATTTAACATAATAACATTTGTCTATCTAAAAAAACAAAAACAACAACAAAAAACTTCTGTCACCATATATGTTACTTTTAGCTATTCAACTTTTCCAAAAAAAACTTACATTTTATAGAGATAAGTAAACATCATTCATTATTTTGGTTAACTAAATTGTTCTTTTCTGCTTGTTTTTTTTTTTCTTTCACGCCTGCTGTCAGTGGACGACCTATACATATTAATAGGATCAGCAAATGTGAACCAAAGATCGATGGACGGACAAAGGGACACCGAGATTGCGATAGGAGGCTACCAGTCTCAAGATGGAGTTGATCACTGCATGAGTCAAGGTGATATTCATGCATACAGAATGTCACTGTGGTATGAGCACACTGGTAGTGCTGAGAAGTTGTTCTTAGAGCCAGAAAGTTTGGAATGTGTGCAGAGAGTGTGCTCAATAGGAGACAAAATGTGGAAAATTTACAGTAGTAAAGAAATTGTGGACATGGAAGGTGTGCACCTTGTAACTTATCCTGTGATAGTAACACAAGATGGATCTGTGGAGGACCTAACTAATGGTGAGGATCATTTTCCTGATACAAAATCTCTAGTGAGGGGGAGAAGATCAAAATTATTACCAACTGTCATTACCACTTAGCCATGGAATTGAAATATGTACAAACCAAAGTATTAACCATTCTTTTGACAAATGCTGTTACTATTTATTATCAAGCTGAAACCAAAAACAATTATTCACACAACTATTTTGGACTTTTTTTCTTCTAATAATATTAATGTAATTTGAGTTTCATTACTAGGGAAAACAAACATGAAAACAACTAGTGGCTTATCATTCAAAAGATGAGCAACGAGGGATAAAAGAAATTGAAATGAAAATATGAATTTGGAAAAAAATCATTGGTCTCTACCAAAGAAACGATAAACTGAATAAATTATTGTATCACGTGTTTGAGATTTCTTAAGGTAAGCGATTATCTCCATCAATTATTGCATCCATTTAATTTTTTATTTGAATAATTTCTCCACCGTTGATCAGTAGCTACGTAGAGATAAATCACCACCAAAAGATTTATTCAATATCATTGACCGAAGTCAAAGCATTTTATAAACGCTAATTATAAGACTTTAATGAACAAATTACAAAAATTAAGAAATTTTTTGTAAAAAAAAGAGTTAAATAAATTTTTAGTTCTAATAAAATTTTAAAATTCTGTTTTTAATTTTGATAAAAAAAAATCACATGTTTTAATTCTTACAAAATTACTCTACAAATTATTTTAGTTCTTGCTAAAACGAAATATACTTTTAACTTTTAAAATTTTGAATCATTTTTTACAAACATATTTCAAATATTATTAAAAGTTCATTCCAACAAATATAAATTTTTTTAACTTGAGATGAATTAAATATGAATTTTTTAAAAATCATTGTTTAAGATAAAAGTTCTTAAAATATAAATTTAATAATCAACTTTTGAGGTTATTGCTCCAACAGAAATTAAAACTGTTTGCATAATAAATTTGTAAAAACTAAAATATATATATTATTTAATACAGACTAAAAAATTTAAAACTTTAAAGAGACAATTTATTTAACCCAAAACAAAAGAAACTGATAGTATTAAATTTGCTGCCAGTTAACATTATTTTTACAATTTTATCCTCAAGAGAGAAAAATAATTAATGTTTTCACTATATTATTTATTATTAATTACAGAACTATATATAAATTAATTAGTCGTATATTAATAATGATAAAATTAATGGAGTTGAAAATTCATAATCTTATAAAAAAGAAAGAAAAAAATTCTGAAGAGTTTATATTTAAGGAAGGAGACAGTATTAGCCACATTGTGCTTGCCACTAAATTTATGAAGTTCTTTACATTGATTGAAGAAGTTCTAAAATTTGTGGTAAAAATGTTTTAAATTAGTCAGCTCTATTTGAGTGTCATTTATGTGTGTGCGGCAAATGCAAATCTTAAGCATTGAATCTAACCACAAATAATAATTGAGATTAAAACAAAAGTCAATTACTTTATTGAATAGTCGTGTGACACTTAAAAACTCCTAAATTCCTGTAAAAAAAAGGAACTCCTAAATTTGACCAACTATGTATGATTAAATGGTTAAAATTAATTCATCGTACTCTCATCCAAAGGGGATCTATCAGTAGTTTACATTTCCTACATACTTAGGCAACTAGTCAAAAGTTAAATGCATCTAAACCATATTGACATAATCAAAAGCAACTCAAGTAAATCAACTGAAGCTTTCTTTCAAAAAAAATCAACTAAAGGCAAACAAAGGGGGGAAAGAAATATACGGGGAAGAAAATCTAAAAATTGGAAACCAGGAGAAGCATGACCAAGCCCAACTAAACCATCAGCATAAAAATTAATCACCCTTAAGTATGCTAGTAAATAACGTCTAAACTGTTGAGAAACTCTTTGATCAACCACTATAAAAGCATATGTGTAGGTACCAAGTAGGGCAACACAAATCAACAAAAAAACATGACTATCCAGGGTCCTGTGTAGTTTGCCTGTACTTAAACAAAAATTCAATATATCTTAGTGAAGCATCCTTTATTTCACAAACAAAGTAAGGAAACATCTGAAACAAGGAGTCAGTGATCCATCTAGTAAACTAAAACTTTTGATGTTTGCATTTTTCAAACAATCCATGATACTCCCTCTGGTATTCAACATAAGCGAAAGTGAGTCAAATAAAGTTGGAGTATTTGATAGATCAAATACATCAACTTTTGTTGACTCAATATATAAGGCCGGAGGGAGTACCTTTAAAAAATTTATTTCCAATCTCACAACTAAACGATAAAAAATAACAAAAGCAGGCTAATGTGTTATCTAGATCTATCACAGCAGGCTAAAATACATCCTTCAACCAACAGTGACCTACCTTCCTTCTTACCACAGTAACCTTCATCTGATTTTGCATTTTAAAATAATAAAACATCCTCTGGTGTTCCGCAAAATCTCATGGTGTTATGGTCAAAAGCTGTTTGTGGGGATTTATCCTTACTTTTCAGTCCCAAACAAGATTTCCAGCTTTCCATCTGCAATCATAATAAACACAAGATTAGGTGGAAATAACGATAAGTTGCTTGAATATGCAGATAAAGTTCAGCAGGAAATATATCTATGAACAACCATCATAAAAGACAAGTGAAAGAGCATATTTCTTAAAGCCAAAATATATAGAGATATCTGTATCAAAACAAAATAAAATGACAATTTCATGACAATGAACAAATCTTCAAAAAATGAGCACAAGTTAAGCAGACTGATTACCAGACTGCTAACATACAACACCCTGATGAAGTACAACAGTAATCTCAAAAGATTAATTACTTAAATACTTGCTAAAAAGAAATGAATACTGGTACTTTCCCATCTAGATGGAAAGCAGGTTATCATTATAGGTACCCCAATACCTACCTTAGTAGGAAAACTGGTGGTTCATCTTTTCCACTATAATCAAGTTTACTCCAAGAAACTGCTGATTCCATGTCATAAAATGCATGTTCAAGTTGGAAGTAATAACTAATAACGAGATCATTGCCTAAATAAACTAGCCCCCAGCTTTTAATGCCCTTCAACAAGGAAGACTCCACAATTCCAAATTCTGCAACATGCAAATCCCTTGTAGAGAAAAGCAGCAATAACAAGCATACTGCTTAAACCCAGCACTGGATACAACCTCAACTTATAGGACACACGCACTTGACTTTAGGTACAAATGCATCCAAGTTAACTGAGTGGTCCTGAACCCGAGGCAATTAACAATATAATATGATTTGATTCCTGACCTGATTTGTTACGTATACAAATCAAGGTTTTAATTTTCCTTTGCTCATAATAGAAGCCCAGTAACAACTGACACCTATAAGAACAACAAATATGGAAGTTATTCCACCCTACAACTTCAGACAGCTCCAAGTATCCATCAGATCATTTTGGCTTTAGAAGATCTTAGATTTTGAGATTCTTAACTGGATGCATTGATGGCAACACTATACTACTACTCAAAGTTGAATTAAGATTTTAAAATCCTGACAAATACGCTGAAATTTCTGGTTCGCTAGTAACTAAATCTAAAGATGACTAATTCTGACCTTGTATCCTATTTCAGGTGTACAACAATTAAGTTTTGTATTAAGCAGCATACTAAACTTTACATGATGGTAATCAGCAGGGTAAATAGCAAGTTCTACATGGTTAAATCATTCACATTGATAAATAGAAGCAACATACTTGCCTATGAGCTTCAGATCAACAGCTGGTCTTCAAACACTCTGAGGGCCCGGTCTTCTTTTCAGCTATTCCAGGGATACAAGCAACATAGGAGTATCTTGCATATCATGGACGAGCTTGACCACCAAGTTTTAGACACCTCAATCAATAAACTATAGATAAACGTGGTGATGGAATTGGACACTACCCAATAGCTAATTATAATTCTCTTCTTCAAGGTTACAATGGGTTAGGCAGATTTGTAGGCGACCTTTCATCGTCGGGGACCTTGACCAATAGTAATTCAGCACATCAACCAATATAACAATACCATGAGACAGTTGTTTCTCTATTTCTCTCTTTCAAGCTTAAAAAAGGTACAAAATCATGGCATCCACCTTGAATCATTTTGTTAGGCAGATCTGTAGGCTGACTCTTAACATCTAATCTACCTTCAATTTCTAGTGTATTTAAAAGAAATTGTTCGTAAGAGTAATAGAAGACCTATAACGCCTCAATCTAGCTGAGTAAATATAACTCTTTCATGAAAGAAGCTTCTCAAGTACAATAATAGTTTGTAATTGGTGGCTTCAATCTCAGTAAAGCAATTACAAACTAAAGCATTCAGAGTCTATCTAAATAACTTCAAGCATTTTAGAGCAAGAATAAACAGGGAAAATTACTTCTAAAGTCATATTACCCCATCCACCTCCGTCATACGTGTGGTTTCCCCCAATCAACAAACATCACAGAATGCCAGATTATTGCAATTAGAAAATACAATTCCATAAACATTGTTACAACTTACAATGCAATGTGTCGTCAAAAACGCCAGTTCAAAACAAAGCTGACACACTTGCAGCAGCCACCTTCCAGCAAATAGAATTAGTTACCACCAAAAACTTTGCAGAGAAAATATGGACAATCTTGAATCAGAGAGGACCTTGACCAATGATATTTCAGCACCTCATCCCATATAAAAAATGAGAAACTTTATGGTAGTATGAAACCAATACCACCACAGTCCAAACAGCTGTTTCTTTACTTCTCTCTTTGAAGATATAAAAGAGTACAAAACTCATAGCATCCCCCTTAAATCCTATTGTTAGGAAGATTGGTAGAATAACTCTAAACATCTAATTTATCTTCAGATTAGCCAATTTCTGGTCCACTTCAAATAAATTGCTTGCTCCTTCCTCAAACGGCGATGCCAATTCTGATAGCTCCAGCCAACATGCTGACGGCGCTGCTCCCAGTGGCGGTGCTGGAGGCGCTCTTGAAGAAGCTCGTTTTCGGTATAAAAATGCTGCGGCTGGACTTCGGACTATTCTCGCTGCAATCCCTAGCTCCCAGAAGGTAAACACATTTGACAGTGGTTCAGCTGATAGCTCTGCGGATGAAGCTGAAATCGAGAAGTTGGAAGAGCGAGCTTCTTCTTTAAGAAAGGAACTTGCCAACAAGAACTTGCACCTGAAGATACTCTTAGATCAACTTCGAGAACTTATCACTGACATATCAACATGGCAGTGTTTTTTTGACATGATGTTGGCAGTGCTTGCATTTGTACAGTAAATGGAGTCTCCATCAGGAAATATCTCATGTCACTCTGTAATGGAATTCTGCATGTGGCGGCAATGGTGATGACAACCCACTGGTGGGTTTGATTATAATCCAAATACTGTGTTATTACTATGTATCCCCTCTGTTTAGGAAGTAGGGTTTGTAAACACTGTTCTGTATGACTTCTTAAGCACGGCCCCCTTATTCAAGTTTAGAAAAAATTGTTTGCAAGAGCAATTAAAGACCTACAGCACTGCCATCTCGCTGGGGCAAATATAACTCATGTACAATAACAATTTGTAACTGACTTCAATCTCAGTTTAGAAGATACCAATTACTGCATCCAGAATCTAACCAAACTATTTTAAGCCTTTAAGAGCAAGACATAACAGTGGACCAAAATAAATCTATAGTATGACACGGTCCAGGTCCACATTAGTCATACTTGTCATTTACCCTAAACAACATAATTGAATGCAAGACTAACTCAATTGCAAAATACAAGTCCCCACATTGTTACACCTTACAATGCAAATGTGCCATTAATCACGCCACTTCAATCAAAGGTAACACACTTACACCAGCCACCCTTCACGCCAGCAAACAGCAGCAGTTACCACAAAAAAACTTTGCAGAGAAAATAACAAGCAAAAAATACTTCAATATTCCCAATCTTAAACATCTTTTGCAGGTATGTATGTTGAATCCAAAAGTGAGTACAGGCACTTCCATGATGACAAGCATCTTTTCAGGCGTATGAAACAACATAAAATCTACCCATCATTGAGAGTTTGCAACTTCATGCCCAAGAAATGAGCATTGGCATCCTATATTTCCATACACCCCAAAAACCATTAGCAACACAAGTCACTCATAAATTTATATCTATATTCCTAATAATGTGTGCAGGCAGGCAGCCTCCTTTACCAGTTGCAGGACTACTCTAGATATTGCCAAGTGAAACAGGCGTCAGACATCACCAGCATTTCTGGGCAATTTTTATCCAATTGTACATGTAATTGTAAACTTCAATCTATCATTCTATCCTAATAGAAACATATACTCTAAAATAAGAAAGCGTAACACCATAAATTATGCTTCAAATTCCTCTACATGTGACGACTCCTTCGACAGTAACAACTATCCACTACATAAGACTAATTCCAAAATCACACTCTCAATCCTTGACATAGAACACATTGGACAGCCCTCGTTTAACCAGACCATAGACAGCAACAATAGAAATGAAATATCTGTGTTGATTCTTCTAGTACTGCTAAACCCATCATATACTGAACTTCAGCTCACATGATTCGACACATGGGAGCTACAAAACCTCAAGGCTGCAATGCTGAGTTCCAGACCATGACCAACAGAATAATAACAATAACCAGACAAAAAGCACAGCAATAATTATATAAAACATGAAATATTATCAATGAAAGATGGATAAATTGAAGAATTCCAGCACACTAAATTCTTAAGTTAAAGATACTGCAGAAATGTTTTCTCCAAGTAAAAAACAGAAAAGCACCAGTAATAAAACCTACATATGCCAGTTTAAAATTAACAGTATATCCAGAATTGCAAATAAAAGACCATTAACATGGCATGCATACACAGAAGGACATCAATCCGCTACTCCGATAACACAGCCAGAGAGATGGCAGGCCTTTCTTCATCACCAACATCAATCACTTGGATTCAACGACGGTTTGTGCGAGGCTTCTCGTGTGCTTTCCTTGAAGGAGCCCCCACCCCATAATGAGGACCTTTCTCTGCAGCACCCTAAACAGAAGCATGTGCAAAGTAAATGAAACCCTTGGAAAATTGAATGTGAAGTCTAAACTTTTAATACTAAAGAAGGCACTTACCATGTGAAGACCATATCCATCTGCATATGGAGATGGAAAACCTCCCTCTGGGCTACCAAACTTTGTTCCATAAGGCACCCCTACACAAATGAAGCAAGCATGAAAAAAGGGGGACAAAAGAACAAGAATAATATCTCAGAATTATACGGGATAGGCTGATTGTTCTAAAATGATTAATGAGTTCAGTCTTCTGTCGATGAAGCATAGATACTCCAAACCTGATGATGTGTCTATAACATATATGTATCTAATAACACTAATCATAGGATACTCTAGTATCTGTATTATGGCATATCCCTTGTGGGATGCCACCACCCTCAATAGTCAATACCGCTAGTAAAAAAATATGAAGATATGGATTCAAGTCCAGTCATCACTAATTACCTCCCTCAGAGCAATAAAAAAAATTTGCCTCCTCAAATCCATCACACAGACAAGTTAGAGGAAGCATGGGAAATGAGTTAAGGTGATTAAAAATAAATAAAAAATCTAGATTATCTGTTTTACATTTTTAACATAAAAAGATAGATATAACAATTGTATGCAATACATAATTTTGCCTTACCTATATCTGTATGGCTGCATAAAAACCGTCATTTTTGTGTATTATGTCATTACAGTTACGGACACCCATAACCATCTTTCAGGACAATTATGAAGGGCATTACTAGAAGAATGTCATTTTTCCCGTTTTTAACGTCTTTATTAAACGAATTTCCAATTATTCAGGTCATTTCATTAGATCGGACAATTATAATTGTTCTCACCAGTCACAACTAGTATTTCTAATAAATACATGAGGAGTTATCGATTGAAGGATGATAAATTCTGCAAAGGAAAATATAACAAACAAGCCATACCAGCTCCCCAATGTCTTCCGTCCATGCTAGCAAGCTCAGCACGAAGTTTCTCAACTTCCCGGGCCATGGAAACCATGTTTTTCTCCATTGACTGCCTCTGTTCCATGAACTCCATGTTTGCCTTCTTTTCATAATCCACCATGGTTCTAGAAAACAAAAATGTAATTATCATCAGTTTAAGCAAAAAAATGCAGAAATACAAATCACAAAGGGGTTTGAAGCTAGAAGACAGAAACCCGGTTAGCAATCAATCCACAAACCTAGCACGCATCAGTTCTTGGTGCAAACCATCAATCTCATTCCTCAACGAAGGAATTTGTTGATTATCAGCCTGTAACCTAGCAACATCTTGTGTGAGTGTCTGAACCTTCCCAGAAAGATCTTGTTTGATATTACTAAGTTTCTTAACTTCAGCTCGCAGTTGTATAACTTCATTCTTCAATGGCTCAGTCCCCCTAAGATCAGACTCCAACTTCATGCTTTTGTCAACAAGCTCCCTCGAATGCATCTCATGTTCAGCGCGAATGTCACCAATAGCAAGATTCATGCGATGGAGCTCCTCCTTCGCAGCAGCAAGGTCTCGCTGCAACGCCATCCTGTCATCAATCAGTCTCCTGTTATCTGCCACTAGCCTCCGCATTTCAGCATGCTGTACTTCAAGCTCTTCTTCTAACAGAGCCGGATGAGGAGGAATAGGCGCCCGTTGAATCGGTGGGCCACGAGCATAAGGCCCTTCAGGTGGATACCCCCTTCGAGGATTCATAGGCTCTCGATGAACACGGTGTCTTGATCCCATTTCAAGTTACCTAAAAGGACAAACACAAACACCATCACAACAATTACAATTAAGAGCATATTGATATTTTCTGAAAATTCAGCATTGGCAATGAAACAGGGTATATATATATATAATATATAATCCAAAACATAGAATTCGTTTATTATTGTAAGCTAGCATGATCACAAGTCAAAAGAGATACACCAACAACGCAACATACGAAAACCCCAAAAAATATGTACATGTGCAACGGAAAATTCTAAAAGAAAAAACTATCATAGGGATAATAAGATGTTACAGAGTTTAACCAAATTATCAATTGATAGAATGAAGAGATTGAAGAAGAAAAAAGCGAACCTTGTGAGAATTTAGAAGAAAAGTCGCGTACGATAGAAAGAACAAAACCAGCAATTGCAGCAAACACGCACAAGAATAAAAGCCCCCAACACAATACGGTGTCGTTACATAACGTTTGGGTCGTAATTTTTTATGCCCATAAACGTTTAGGTCAAGTTGGTCATATTTCTAACTAATTTCCATTTATTTTTAAGGCTGTATTTTTTTATACATTATTATGAGTATTTTTACGTCCTTTGTAGTAAATAATAAAATTATCAACATGATTTAAGCCAGGCCTAAATTTTATCTTACTATGACCCTAATTTAAAAAGTAAATTGCTAAATTGAGATACTAACTTGTGAGTGATACACAATTTGGATCTCAAATTTACAAATTAGTAAAAAATTTCTTTAAATTTTACATTCTATTAATTCTATTAAGTAGGTATGTTAAGTGTGTTGATGTATCACGTTAAGTGACCAAATTGTTCATTCACGTATAAACCACGTCATAGAATTATTTTGACGCGACTATAATTTGTAACATATTTATTTATCTTATTTAAAATTTAAAATCTATATATTTGAAAATACAATATCTTCTTATCCTAAATCTTTATTCATTCTTCTCCTAAATTCATATTCCCTAATTAGTAAATTTGAAAAATCATTGGTGATGACACTCAATTCACAAATGAAAGCATGACATCAACAAGTCCTCGTGCTGGAAACAATAGTCATTATTAACTCAATTGCAATTGCAATTGTAGGAGAAGAGTTGTGATTATAACTGCCAACACTCAAAAAATGCGGGAGAATATTTCGTCAGCTCTGGTATGAATGATAGGATTGTAATCAAAAGTACCGATTAAAATTTACCATTAAATATTTCACTTAAGTGAGCATTTTGTTTACGAATTGTAAATTTCAGAGAGAATTTTCCATATACATGATAACATGCTTTACATGCAAACTAATCACTGTGTTACTTAACATGTCAGCTCAACGCATTTAATAGAACTACTAGACGAAGGAAACAATTTGAATAATATGATTCTATTTGAAGGAGATTTTTGTTAATTCGTAAATTTAAATTTTAAATTGTCAAACGCTCACAATTTTAGTTCTGAATCTGAAAATTCATAATTTTCAGATAATTATGAAGGATGATACGAGAAAAATGTAAGCAAAATTGCAAATAAGTAAAAATGTTAGGAAGAAAAGTTATGTCAAAATATTTTATGTAGAGGGTGATTGAAGAATATATATACTCTAAAGCTAGTTGAGTCAAGTTTAAATTAAGTTTAATTTAATACAATCTCAGTGTAGTGACCCTAATTCTTTTGGTCCCAAATCATGAACATGAATCATTTAATACAATTCCCTCTACAACCACCTCTGCAACTACTCTATCTCTGTTGATTCTTATTTCTTTATCATCCCTTCCTTTTTATCTCAGTATACTCTCTGTTGCACTCTTGAGTTACCATGAGGTTCAACAACAAAATTCATTACATGTATAGTCAAACTTGATTGTATTTTTATTTTTCTGAGAATTTGAGATAGGTAAAAATAGTAGAATATATAATCATTGGTAATCCAGCCACTTAGAATTTCAACATTGGCACGTCAGCAACTTAGCATTCCATCTATTTCATTAAGAAATAATAATCAAGGTTTGTCCACTACAAAGATAGTCAGCAACAAACATTCACACTTCACACACACATTACAAAGAAGTATGAGATAACGAGTTGTCAGACAGCTGATCAGAAGAATAATCAATCAAGCAAACTACAACTGAACCGACCATTTGATTGTATTTGAATTGTGAGCTTTCTCAAATCAGTCGAACTGAAGCAAGACCTTCATTATTATAATAGTGTGCAACTGTTCTGGACTCCAAATTTTCAAAGATATAATTTTATTTTTCTAATATAAAAAATTATATAGTAGAAAATTATGGTATAAAAAAATATATAGTAAAAAAATATCAAAGTTTAAATGTTTTCTAAATTTATAAATTGTTGGGACCTTATGCATGATTGAATATAATACAAAAAATGAATTGATTAATATATATAAAAAAACATAATAGATTAATTGATATCACATTAAATATAATGAAATTCATTATCATTGTACGACTTATAAAAAAAAATAAAAAGTCTTTATCAAAACAAAAATAACACACCAAGTTCAAACTTACACTCAGATTCTCAAAGACATGACGGCCTCGGCATCATAATTCACCTCATGTAGCATTCCAGCCACACCAAGCTTTTATTTATTTATTTAAACTCCTACGCATTTATTTATTTTTTATCTACGATGAATTGGGTTGAATAACGAACAACAAGGAGAGCAGAGGACAAAAGGAGGAGTTGAAGCTAACGGTTCGATTAATAGTCAGTGATTTGTGTTCTTTTAAGTTTTTTCGAAAGAAGAAATCCAATTATTATAACGAATAAATATAGCTAACAAGTAAAATGTGTGGTTCTAGACCACCCACAATAGAATTTCCCATGAGAGTAATATTGTGTATTATGCACGATCCGAGAGCCCTAAAAAGGAAAAAACAAGGCAGTGATATTATCAAATTAAATGCACCCAAGCGTCATACAAAATGAATTACTGTGTTATGAACTGTCGAGTATAAATAATTATTTTAGTAAAAAAAAGTATAAATAACTCTTCGATTGCAGATACAAGGCTTATCAAAGTTCTATGGACATTTCAACCAAATTAATAGGGAAAGAAAAGGAGTCTAACAAAGAAAATCAAACTCCTACCACTTTTCTTACAAACATTAGCTAATTTGGGAGTAGGACAGTACATTGCATCAGGCTACATCGAGGGCATTATTGTAGAAGTTCCATCTATCAGTTCCACGGGCGACCGCTGCCAAAACTCTTCCCACGGTCTCGGAAGCCTCCTGATATCATTGAAAAAAATATAAAGAAACAATTTATTCATAAATCAAAAGTGGATAGCAAAATAGAAACGATGATGCATGCTGTGTTAATTGAACAAGCCTCCCGCCCTAGCCTTCTGAAGTTGAGGATGCCAAAGGCATGCTTCCAGTTACAAGTATTCTCCCACCAATCATTCTGATAAGCTCCCTCTAGTCTATAAAATGTTTGGAAGTTGGGTTTTGGAGGGGAAGACTTATTTTTCATTTTTATATTAAAGAAATTATATAATATTTCTAAAATCGGTTAAGAGTGATTGAAATATTATAGGATCATCTATCATGTTATTCCTTCAATTGTTTTAAAATCTCAAATATGTGTTAACAATATAGACTTAGCCCTCCCAAACATATCCTAGACTGCTCCTTGGCAAGTGGCACTAAAATAGAATTTCAGTAAAGAAGCCAGGCCAGGACACCAAAGACAAAATGACTGCCTTTTGGTTTGGATCCATGTCATTCAAGCAGAAATATAGAATATACCCTTCAACCAAAAAAGTTGAGGACAGGTGAGGGAACCAATACAGGATTATAGGTATGCATATACTGCCCAAGTTGACTAACAAACCTGAAGGTGGAGGAGGTGCACCACGCCCCATTGCTGCCAATTCAGGACTCACTCTCTGTCCAGCTTCCTCAAGTATGCTTACTAGTTCCTTTGCAAATCTGGCATTAGCTGCTGTGAAGAATGTGTATGCAGTTCCTTTTGCACCAGCTCTCCCAGTCCTTCCAATGCGGTGAACATAATCCTCCAGTGATCCCGGGAAGTCATAATTTATCACGTACTTCACATCCTTCACATCTGTCAGTAATAATCATATAAAAGAAAAAAATTAATATAGACAAGGACAGCTATCGGAGTAAGTTAAAAAGTGACACTTCCTCAGTTGTGCAGTGCAACCAAACAACAAGAAATTTTTTAAAGCAAAAAAAGTAAATAAATCCTAATACACACTTGGATTCTTTTTGGATACAAAGATTACATTGATAGGCCCAAAGGACTGAATTCGATGGTTGAGACATAACAATTAACAAATAGAACTTGAAGTCGTCAGTCACAATAACAACCATAAGCTATTTAAGTAACCACATATAGTTAAGACTGACTAATACATATATGTGATTGACTAACTATAAAAGAAAATTCTAACCTAGTGTCTGCATAACTATGAAAAATTACAACGGTAAGGTAACCCAACATTGATTAGTCCACACAATAAATATGTCCCTAACGTGGGAAGAGTAAATGAACATAAAATTTAGTAATCAAAAAGACAGAAAATAGAAGGAAAAAAATCCAGTAAAATAGTCATATTCATATATAAGATGGAAGGAACCAAGCCAATAATTAAATACAGAATTATCCTTTCCAACAAAATTTCTATTTCCAAAATATGGTTCTAGAACTACTTCAATTTCCTACACTGAATAAGAATCTTATCCAAGCAATTAAACACAAGTTTTGTACCTAAACCACGAGCGGCAACATCTGTTGCAGTCATTATAGGACTCTTTCCGGATTTAAACTCTGAAAGCACCCAATCTCTTTCTGCTTGACTTTTGTCTCCATGAATTGAAAGTGCAGGCCAACCATCCATGCGGAGCTGCCTAGTTATCTGATCACATCCCTTTTTAGTATCCATGAATATCAATATTCGGCTTCCATCCATGATGTCCTCCAACAACTTTACCAATCTGAAATAACATGACTATTAGGCGATTCTGCTACGTAACAAGTTATTCAAGTTAGGGATTGAAAATAATGCAGATCATATCCTACTTATCATATTTTTGCTTTTCTGGAACAATGTCAACATATTGCTTTATAGCATGGTTAGCTTTTAATTCTTCAGAACCTATAATTACCTGCACAATTGTTACAGAAATTATCAATTCAGTCTTCAATATAAACACAAAATTCTGACAAATACAATGCCATGCATAAACAAACATATACCCAAGATTGTCAAATTCGAGAGGCTATGCAAACTCATGAAGTGTGCATAGACTCACGAGTCTACCAAATAAAAAAATATTTTAAAAAATAACATAGCATCCAAGCATAATATATGACCATTATATTAATATGTATTCTACATCCCAACTACATAATGAAGCAAACCACAATAAAAAAGAATCAAAATACAAGTTATGATCATACATATAAAACCAACTCATAAGTCATAAGTTAATAAAGTGTGCAAGGATGGGTTTTGAAGAGCCAGGGGGAGATGATTTCATCCATCAAAGAGTGACTTTGATGGTCGTGTTGGGATGGCTCTAATCGCCAGAAAGGGATGGTTGCGATAGTTCTCTGCTCGTGTAGGATTGATATGAGACCCCTAGGACTTGGGAAATTAAAATTGCACCTGAAAGAGAAAACACAGTAGCTCTGGAACATTTCATAGGCTTAATTCAGTGTATCCGTGGAGTAGCAGAATTTGCATCAAACTCATGATTCCGTCTGAGTTTGAACAAATCCATGCGTCTCAGAGTTTACTAGGAACATGTTTTAAAGTGAATCGGCTTGAGTTACTGCCTAAACATGTAGACCCGTACAAGTTTACGAGTCAACTCGTGAGTTTGACAGCTGTGATCCAGTGCGGAAGAATGATATTAAAAGACAATGTAATAATTCCCGACAAGAATAAATCTTACTTTGTATGGATTATAAAGGAACTGCCTTGCCAATTGTTCGACCTCCTTTGGCCACGTAGCACTCCAGTACAAAGTTTGACGGTCTGGACGAATCTACATAAATAACAATAATCAGGTCAATAAAAAATTGTTTATCTGAAGCCTCAGCAATATGTCTATGCTAATTCCACTCAGATTCATAGCAGAAGCTTAAATGATGAGCTTATCTAAATCATAAGGCTCCTCTGACCTCTATTCAGAAGAGGTACAGAGTATTGCCTCATGATTCAATACAATTTGTGCCTCTGGCCGAACATCGTCAGTTGCTATCAACTTGGGGTACAGGGGTTAGAACTCAATCCTGAACTTTAAAAAATCAGATTGTTTCAGCTTTATAGGATTTAATATAATTTCTTTCTGGTGCTTCCTTTCCATGGTTTTCAGCCAATAGTTGTTGTCAAAAAAAAAGGGTGGGGTTTGTTTGACATCTTACAAGATTAGCATCTTATCAAGTATTGATGTCATTCAGTGTTTTTTAATATATTGTGGTTTTACTTTCTCAGAGGATATCTTACCTTTCTACCAAATAAAATTACTCAATAGTATCCACCCAAAATAATTATAAATACAGGTAACTTCAATGAGTGAAAGCCATGAAAATTTGAGCTACTAAAAACAGAAGCAAAAAAATTCCCACATGAATGATACTCCAGGCATCTGCATGTTCAGAACTAGGAATAAAATTAAAGGTTGTGAGCATTATAATTATCTTATTTCCCTCTCATGGAAGATAAATGGCATTGCAAAATGAAATTTAACATAGAATAGCAAGATTAATGAACTTTGTGAAGCAACTTGACTCTGCCAAACAATACTGCCAAATACCATTTCCGGTGGTTTAACTATTATAGATTATTAATCAGATAATAAAAAAGTCACCTGAGAGACAATTTTCCGTATCTGAGGATCAAACCCCATGTCCAACATCCTATCAGCTTCATCCAATACCAGGTATGTGACCCTTCGCAAGTTAGTATGATTTGACTCAAGCATATCAATTAACCTTCCCGGAGTGGCAATTACGATTTCAACGCCTAACCCCAAAAATTAACAGAAGCAACATCAAATACAAAATCATGGCAAAATAAAAGCAGCGTCATGAAGCTACAAAAGAAAGACAAGTTATTATCACAAGCCATGGCTTTGTAATACCTACTTCACCACATACCTTTCTGGAGATCGCGCACTTGAGGCCCTTTTGGCACCCCACCATATATGCATGTGCTCTTAATCCTCGATGATGCACCAAATTTAGTAGCCTCTTGTTGTATTTGGACGGCAAGTTCACGTGTTGGGGCCAAAACTAACACAATAGGTCCATCCCCAGGATCTGAAAAACAAGCAAAACAATTAAACAAAACATACATAGGCAAACAAAGGCACCTCTACAATTTACGTCTTAGCCGCAGTGCTTCCTTATCTGCTTACCTAGAATTGGCTGGGCATTAACATGCACTATGGCAGGCAGCAAGTAAGCCAGCGTCTTCCCTGATCCTGTCTCTGCGATTCCTATCAGATCACGTCCCTTCAAAGCCATTGGCCAACCTTGGGATTGAATAGGTGTAGGTTCAACAAAACCAGCTTTTTTAACTTCTTGCAATACATAGTCTGGATTGAATTAAATAAATGTAGTAAAATCAGTCTAATGTTCCAATAATAATCTCAAAAATTAAAACAGGAAACGATACTTCAGTCAGCAAAGTCCACAAACTATAAAAGCTAAACTATTTTCCCTCCATTCCAAATCCCCTCAATTTTACCCCTCATGTTCCCTCCTCCTCAAACCAAAATCAAACACCAAGTAAATGGCACTTGAATATTATTCTTATATCGGCTATACCTAAATTCCATTATTAATCCTCGGTGAGGTTTGTGGTTCTCTCTCTGACCTTTTAAGAGGTATATATGACTCTATTAATCTAAAATTGATAATTTAATTGAAAAAATGGCACATGAATTGAATTCAATTAAATGAAAAAGAACTGTACAGTGTCATTCATTTATGAGAGTGAATGATATTGAAAGATGTACCTGGAAAAGCAGCATCGGAAAAGGATTGAACAGGTTTAGGGACATCTTTGCCTTCAACGGTGATTTCACGGCGTAGACGATACTCGTTAACCTCAGCCTCGGTCATAGCACGAACAGAGGGAGATTCGTTGTAGAAGTTTTTCTCAAAATGAGGCAATCCATCCAAATTAAGTTTCCTGGTGGGAGAACCTGACGCACCCTCATCGTAGTCCTTTCTGGTTGAAGGTGCAGCAAAAGCAGCTCCACCTAGGCCCGAGTCACTGACAATAAGAGTGACGTTTGAATTAGAAGGAGGAAAGGGAAATGGAAAAGAGAAACCCTAGAAAGTGGGGGAAAAAGGAAATTACCTTCTCCGGTCGCGGTAGGAAGTGGGGTCGGCAGAACGGCTATCGTAGCGGCTCATGATATTTCGTAACTGTGACAATGGAAGTCAAGCACAATCGATTACTCCTATATTCTAGTAATTATTTATGTGACTCCTTCAATGTATATCGACTACAGACTATAGAATAGCGTTATCTAGGGTTATGCTAAAGCTACCGTGCTAACACGCACATGCATTCACCGCCACAACCACTCTCTCCCAGACTCCCGCTAATCTCCGGAGATTGGAATGGAGAGTGGTATGGACATCACTCTCTCCATACTGCCACTAATTATGATCAATATTGAGTGCGTTTAATTTGCATTGCAAAACTGTAACTACTAAACAAAACAATATAGTATAATATCGTACACGACAACAACTTTTTACACTACCACTTATTTGATGTTTATATGCAATTCAAAAAATAATATAATTTTTATCATAATATCCTTTAATAATATATACGTTAAATATTAAACGTTTAATAATGTTTGTGGTGTGGTTTTTCAATTTTACTTTTACCTTTTCAGCAACACCTAACCTTCACACTTAAAATTATTTCGTATTTAAAAAGTGATTTTTTTTATCTTTTTAGTAACTTTTACATATTAATTTTTATTTACATCGTACTCGAAATTATAAAATTCATACATGCTTTAGTGCATTAAAAAAGAGTAGACATACGAACACGTATAAATAAACGTCCCGTCTAAGTGTTAATAAGAAAGAGAGATGAGAACAAATATATAAAGAGAGAGGGAATGGATAGTAAAATAAAGAGATAGTATAAGGGTAGAGAAAGAAGAAATGGAGATAAACATGATAGGAGAAAAGAGAGATAAGAGATTAAGAGATTAGAGAGATAGGAGGAAAAGATACAAGAGGAGAAGAGAGTAGAGAAAGATGAGAGATAAAAATGAGAGAAAGTACATAAATATAAAAAGGAGATAAGAGGGGAGAGACGGAAAGATAAGATACTAGAGATATATGAAATAATAGATAGAAAAAGAAGAAGCATGAAAGATATAATAAATTTTTAGTAGAAAATAAAAATAATATTTTGTTATTTTTTACGTTTTGTATACCAGACAAAAAATTGTCTCGTGGTAGACGAGGGACAAAAATTCTTGATTTTATCTAGTTTTTTGTTTACTGTTTTGTTCAAGTCCACTAACATGTTTTTAAATCAAACAGAGTACAATAAAATTATAAAAGTTGTTATGTCCTATCCATTACTTTTAACAAATCAAACGTGTTTATAGGATTTTATTTGTGTACACATTATAAATTTTCTTTTATTTAATTTCTATACAATGTCAACATAAAAAGTTGTTTTTACACAGTTAATTAATCACAATACAATTGTTAAATTATTAAATATATTTGACTTTTATTATAACTACATTAAAATCATTCTTATGAATGGTTATTATTATTATTATTATTATTATTATTAATAATAATAATGTTAATACATTTATATATAAGTAAATATGAATTCACGATAACAAAATAATATATCTAACGTTAGAGCAAATATTTTTAGAGATGATTGAACTTTGTTTAGCAATTTTTATGATAGCGAGTCATTCTTCAACGTAGTTTTATGAAAATCATAGTATTAGAAACCGACTAATGGAAAGAGAGGGATTAAGTGGAGAATTTTTAGAGTTTGATCAATCGAAATGATGTTATGATAGTAACAGTGAGTCATTCTTCAATTGTGATAGATAGAGAAATCACAATTTTTTCAAGTATATAAAATTACTTCATAAATTATTTATATTTTTATAACAGTGAGTCATTCTTCAATTGTAATAGATAGATAAATCACAATTTTTATGATAGTGAGTCATTCTTCAATTGTGATGGATAGAGCAATCACAATTTTTTCAAGTATATAAAATTACTTCGTAAATTATTTACATTTTTTAGCATTTTTATTTATTTATAAAAAATTATATGAATGTTATTTTGAAAGAAAAAAAAATTAAATAGACTATAAGGACAAATTTATCATTTTATCAAAATATAAATCATATTGTTGTTATCCGTTGTGTATCAAACACATGACATGTCCTGCGGTCTATGCCTAAACATAACCTAAACATGTGAGTATCACGAGAAGGCGAAATATTACCCCCACCCACATTTTACCTATAAACATTCTCAAGTGCAGTGTTGTTTCTAATGGTGAAGACACTATTAGTACCAACAATCACAGTGGGTTCATCATAAGTAGAAGTATAAATATCAGGCATAGACCACGAGATCTAATCCAGTAACAACTTCCACTATAATAATTAATAGCAAATCATAGTCTTCTTAATAACAATAGGGAACATCAATCAACAACAACCTTATAACAATCTTCCACTAAATTGGATATGTCAAAGTAACTATTAGAGAAGTTAAAACTACTCAAACTGTTACCACCGCCGGAACTGAATTCCTTTTCTTTTTTTTTGCTGCCGTGCGTGCGGTTAGGTTAGTGTTGCTATTTGATTTGAGATCATTTTTCTTCCTTTTATTTTCGGGTTAAGCCCATTAAAACATATATTATCCTTTTTTATTTTAATAATAATAATAATAACAGTAATAATAAAATTGGTGAGTTGCACTTGGGGAGTGAGTCCAACTTGTAAAAAACTAGAGATAATTAGAGATAACTATCTCAATCCCGAATATTTTTTCCCCACCTGTGCAGATAAATGGCCTAACAAAAATTCAATTCCAAGAGATAAGTATCTCAATAATGCTGAATATTTTTTCCCCACTTGTGCAGATAACTTGAAAAACAGAAAATTCAATTCCAATAGCAATAATAACTGAAACAAAATTAAATATGACACAAACACAATTTTTAACGGGGAAAACTTCCCTCAAATTGAGAGAGAATAAAAACCACGGACCTAGTCCAAAAAAAACTTCCACTATAATAAATAATAGTTACACCAGAGTCTTCCTAATAACAATAAGGAACATCAATCAACAACAACAATCTTATTACAATCTTCCACTAAAGTGGGTATGCCAAAGTAACTCTTAGAGAATGTAAAACTACTCAAATTTTTACCACCACCGGAACTGAATTCCTTTCCTTTTCTCTATTAAGAATATCCAAGTCAAGTTGTAATTCAAGTTGATATTGGGTTACGGACCCATCGATCTGGCCGACATGTAAACAGTAGTCGGAGCAAGCAATATAAGATGGCGTTCCTGGAGGATACTGAATCTTCACTTGTCGATCAACGTTCTCGATAAGTCCAAATACGGCCCCATATATAAAAGGCACGTCAGCACTTCATGACCTAAAGATGCCGGTATCACAAGAAGGCGAAATATTACCCCCACCCACATTTTACCTATAAACATTCTCAAGTGCAGTGCTGTTTCTAATGGTGAAGACACTATTAGTACCAACAATTACGGTGGGTTCATACTCAGTAGAACTATAAATATCAGGCATATAGTTCAGTAAGAACTTCCACTATAATAATTAATGGCTACACGAGAGTCTTCCTAATAACAATAGGGAACATCAATCAACAACAACCTTATAACAACCCTCCACTAGAGTCGGTGTGCCAAAGATACTATTAGAGAAGGAAAAACTACTCAAAATGTTACCACCGCCGGAAGTGAATTCGTTTTCTTTTTCTGGTTGTCGTGCGTGCGTGCGGTTATGTTAGTGTTGCTGTTTTGGTTTTTTGCAGTAGGAATTTGAGATCTATTTCCTTAATTTTATTTTCGGGTTAAGCCCATTAAAACATACATTATTCTTTTTTATTTTAATAATAATAATAATAACAGTAATGATAAAATTGGTGGGTTGCATTTGGGGAGTGAGTCAAACTTGTAAAAAACTAGAGATAATTAGAGATAACTATCTCAATAATGCGGAATATTTTTTCCCCACCTGTGCAGATAAATGGCTAAACAGAATATTCAATTCCAAGAGATAAGTATCTCAATAATGCTGAATATTTTTTCCCCGCTTGTGCAGATAAATTGCGAAACAGAAAATTTAATTCCAATAGCAATAATAATCGACAGAAAATTAAATATGACACAAACACAATTTTTAACGGGGAAAACTTCCCTCAAATTAAGAGGGAATAAAAACCACGGACCTAGTCCAAAAAAAACTTCCACTATAATAAATAATAGTTACACCAGAGTCTTCCTAATAACAATAAGGAACATCAATCAACAACAACAATCTTATAACAATCTTTCACTAAAGTGGGTATGCCAAAATAACTCTTAGAGAAGGTAAAACTACTCAAATTTTTACGACCACCGGAACTGAATTCCTTTCCTTTTCTATATTAAGAATATCCAAGTCAAGTTGTAATTCAAGTTGATATTGGGTTACAGACCCATCGATCTGGCTGACATGTAAACAGTAGTCGGAGCAAGCAATATAAGATGGCGTTCCTGTAGGATACTCAATCTTCACTTGTCGATCAACGTTCTCGATAAGTCAAAATACGGCCCCATATATGAAAGGCACGTCAGCACTTCATGACCTAAACATGTCGGTATCACAAGAAGGCAAAATATTACCCCCACCCACATTTTACCTATAAACATTCTCAAGTGCAGTGTTGTTTCTAATGGTGAAGACACTATTAGTACCAACAATTACGGTGGGTTCATCATCAGGAGAAGTATAAATATCAAGCATATAGTCCAGTAAGAACTTCCACTATAATAATTAATGGCTACACCAGAGTCTTCCTAATAACAATAGGGAACATCAATCAACAACAACCTTATAACAACCTTCCATTAAAGTGGGTATGCCATAGTAACTATTAGAGAAGCTAAAACTACTCAAAATGTTAACACCGCCGGAAGTAAATTCCTTTTCTTTTCTCTAGCTGTCGTGCGTGCGTGCGTTTAGGTTAGTGTTGTTGTTTTGGTTTTTTTGCAGTAGGGATTTGAGATCTCTTTCTTTCCTTTTATTTTTGGGTTAAGCCCATTAAAACATATATTATCCTTTTTTATTTCTTTTATTTTAATAATAATAATAACAATAACAGTAATAATAAAATTGGTGGGTTGCACTTGGGGAGTGAGTCCAACTTGTAAAAAACTAGAGATAATTATCTCAATAATGCGGAATATTTTTCCTCCACTTGTGCAGATAAATGGTCAAACCGAAAATTCAATTCCAAGAGATAAGTATCTCAATAATGCTGGATATTTTTTCCCTGCTTGTGCAGATAAATTGCCAAACAGAAAATTCAATTCCAATAGCAATAATATTTGACAGAAAATTAAATATGACACAAACACAATTTTTAACGGAGAAAACTTCCCTCAAATTGAGAGAGAATAAAAACCACGGACCTAGTCCAAAAAAAACTTCCACTATAATAAATAATAGTTACACCACAGTATTCCTAATAACAATAAGGAACATCAATCAACAACAACAATCTTATAACAATCTTCTACTAAAGTGGGTATGCCAAAGTAACTCTTAGAGAAGGTAAAACTACTCAAATTTTTACGACCACCGGAACTGAATTCCTTTCCTTTTCTCTATTAAGAATATCCAAGTCAAGTTGTAATTCAAGTTGATATTGGGTTACAGACCCATCGATCTGGCTGACATGTAAACAGTAGTCGGAGCAAGCAATATAAGATGGTGTTCTTGGAGGATACTCAATCTTCACTTGTCGATCAACGTTCTCGATAAGTCCAAATAAGGCCCCATATATGAAAGGCACGTCAGCACTTCATGACCTAAACATGTCGGTATCACAAGAAGCCGAAATATTACCCCCACCCACATTTTACCTATAAACATTCTCCAGTGCAGTGCTATTTCTAATGGTGAATACACTATTAGTAACAACAATTACGATGGATTCATCATCAGTAGAAGTATAAATATCAGACATATAGTCCACTAAGAACTTCCACTATAATAATTAATGGTTACACCACAATCTTCCTAATAACAATAGGGAACATCAATAAAAAACAACCTTATAACAACCTTCCACTAAAGTGGGTATGCCAAAGTAACTATTAGAGAAGCTAAAACTACTTAAAATGTAACCACCGCCGGAAGTGAATTCCTTTTCATTTTTCTGGCTGCCGTGCGTGCGTGCGGTTAGGTTAGTGTTGCTGTTTTGGTTTTTTGCAGTAGGGATTTGAGATCCCTTTCCTTCCTTTTATTTTTGGGTTAAGCCCATTAAAACATATATTATTCTTTTTTATTTCTTTTATTTTAATAATAATAATAACAGTAATAATAAAATTGGTGGGTTGCACTTGGGGAGTGAGTCCAACTTGTAAAAAACTAGAGATAATTAGAGATAATTATCTCAATAATGCGGAATATTTTTCCCCACCTGTGCAGATAAATGGCCAAACAGAAAATTCAATTCCAAGAGATAAGTATCTCAATAATGCTGAATATTTTTTCCCCGCTTGTGCAGATAAATTGCCAAACAGAAAATTCAATTCCAATAGCAATAATAATTGACAGAAAATTAAATATGACACAAATACAATTTTTACCGGACAAAATTTTCCTCAAATTGAGAGAGAATAAAAACCACGGACCTAGTCCAAAAAAAACTTCCACTATAATAAATAATAGTTACACCAGATTCTTCCTAATAACAATAAGGAACATCAATCATTAACAACAATCTTATAACAATCTTCCACTAAAATGGCTATGCCAAAGTAACTCTTAGAGAAGGTAAAACTACTCAAATTTTTACGACCACCGGAATTGAATTCCTTTCCTTTTTTCTATTAAGAATATCCAAGTCAAGTTGTAATTCAAGTTGATATTGGGTTACGGACCCATCGATCTGGCTGACATGTAAACAGTAGTCGGAGCAAGCAATATAAGATGGTGTTCTTGGAGGATACTCAATCTTCACTTCTCGATCAACGTTCTCGATAAGTCCAAATACAACCCCATAAATTAAAGGCACCTCAGCACTTCATGACCTAAACATGCCGGTATCACAAGAAGGCGAAATATTACCCCCACCCACATTTTACCTATAAACATTCTCAAGTGCAGTGCTCTTTCTAATGGTGAAGACACAATTAGTACCAACAATTACGGTGGGTTCATCATCAGTAGAAGTATAAATATCAGGCATATAGTCTAGTAAGAACTTCCATTATAATAATTAATGGCTACACTAGAGTCTTCCTAATAACAATAAGGAACATCAATCAACAACAATCTTATAACAACCTTCCACTAAAGTGGGTGTGCCAAAGTAACTATTAGAGAAGCTAAAACTACTCAAACTCTTACAACCGCCGGAAGTGAATTCCTTTTCTTTTTCTGGCTGCCTTGCATGCGTGCGGTTAAGTTAGTGTTGTTGTTTTGGTTTTTTGCAGTAGGAATTTGAGATCTATTTCCTTCCTTTTATTTTCGGGTTAAGCCCATTAAAACATATATTATCCTTTTTTATTTTAATAATAATAATAACAGTAATAATAAAATTGGTGGGTTGCATTTGGGGAGTGAGTCAAACTTGTAAAAAACTAGAGATAATTAGAGATAACTATCTCAATAATGCGTAATATTTTTTCCCCACCTGTACCGATAAATAGCCAAAAAGAAAATTCAATTCCAAGAGATACGTATCTCAATAATGCTGAATATTTTTTCCCCGCTTGTGCAGATAAATTGCGAAATAGAAAATTCAATTCCAATAGCAATAATAATTGACAGAAAATTAAATATGACACAAACACAATTTTTAACGGGGAAAACTTCCCTCAAATTAAGAGGGAATAAAAACTACGGACCTAGTCCAAAAAAAACTTCCACTATAATAAATAATAGTTACATCACAGTCTTCCTAATAACAATAGGGAACATCAATCAACAACAACAATCTTATAACAATCTTCCACTAAAGAGGGTATGCCAAAGTAGCTCTTCGAGAAGGTAAAACTACTCAAATTTTTGCCACCACAGGAACTGAATTCCTTTCCTTTTCTCTATTAAGAATATCCAAGTCAAGTTGTAATTCAAGTTGATATTGGGTTACGGACCCATCGATCTGGACGACATGTAAATAGTAGTCGGAGGAAGCAATATAAGATGGTGTTCCTGTAGGGTACTGAATCTTCACTTGTCGATCAACGTTCTCGATAAGCCCAAATACAGCCCCATATATGAAAGGCACGTCAGCACTTCATGACCTAAACATGTCGGTATCACAAGAAGGCGAAATATTACCCCCACCCATATTTTACCTATAAACATTCTCAAGTGCAGTGCTGTTTCTAATCGTGAAGACACTATTAGTACCAACAATTACGGTGGGTTCATCATCAGGAGAAGTTTAAATATCAGGCATATAGTCCAGTAAGAACTTCCACTATAATAATTAATGGCTACACCAGAGTCTTCCTAATAACAATAGGGAACAGCAATCAACATCAATCAACAACAATCTTATAACAACCTTCCACTAAAGTGGGTGTGCGAAAGTAACTATTAGAGAAGCTAAAACTACTCAAACTCTTACAACCGCCGGAAGTGAATTCCTTTTCTTTTTCTGGCTGCCTTGCGTGCGGTAGGTTAGTGTTGTTGTTTTGGTTTTTTGCAGTAGGGATTTGAGATCTATTTCCTTCCTTTTATTTTCGGGTTAAGCCCATTAAAACATATATTATCCTTTTTTATTTTAATAATAATAATAATAACAGTAATAATAAAATTGGTGGGTTGCATTTGGGGAGTGAGTCAAACTTGTAAAAAACTAGAGATAATTAGAGATAACTATCTCAATAATGCGTAATATTTTTTCGCCGCTTGTGCAGATAAATTGCGAAACAGAAAATTTAATTCCAATAGCAATAATAATTGACAGAAAACTAAATATGACACAAACACAATTTTTAACGGGGAAAACTTCCCTCAAATTAAGAGGGAATAAAAACCACGGACCTAGTCCAAAAAAAACTTCCACTATAATAAATAATAGTTACACTAGAGTCTTCCTAATAACAATAGGGAACATCAATCAACAACAACAATCTTATAACAATCTTCCACTAAAGTGGGTATGCCAAAGTAACTCTTAGAGAAGGTAAAACTACTCAAATTTTGACGACCACCGGAACTGAATTCCTTTCCTTTTCTCTATTAAGAATTTCCAAGTCAAGTTGTAATTCAAGTTGATATTGGGTTACGAACCCATCGATCTGGACCACATGTAAACAGTAGTCGGAGCAAGCAATATAAGATGGTGTTCTTGGAGGATACTCAATCTTCACTTGTCGATCAACGTTCTCGATAAGTCCAAATAAGGCCCCATATATGAAAGGCACGTCAGCACTTCATGACCTAAACATGTCGGTATCACAAGAAGGCGAAATATTACCCCCACCCACATTTTACCTATAAACATTCTCAAGTGCAGTGTTGTTTCTAATGGTGAATACACTATTAGTACCAACAATTACGATGGGTTCATCATCAGTAGAAGTATAAATATCAGGCATATAGTCCACTAAGAACTTCCACTATAATAATTAATGGTTACACAAGATGCTTCCTAATAACAATAGGGAACATCAATCAACAACAACCTTATAACAACCTTCCACTAAAGTGGGTATGCCAAAGTAACTATTAGAGAAGCTAAAACTACTTAAAATGTTACCACCGCCGGAAGTGATTTCCTTTTCTTTTTTCTGGCTGCCGTGCGTGTGTGCGGTTAGGTTAGTGTTGTTGTTTTGGTTTTTTGCGGTAAGGATTTGAGATCTCTTTCTTTCTTTTTATTTTTGGGTTAAGCCCATTAAAACATATATTATCCTTTTTTTATTTCTTTTATTTTAATAATAATAATAACAATAATAATAAAATTGGTGGGTTGTACTTGGGGAGTGAGTCCAACTTGTAAAAAACTAGAGATAATTAGATATAATTATCTCAATAATGCGGAATATTTTTTCCCCACCTGTGCAGATAAATGGCCAAAAAGAAAATTCAATTCAAAGAGATAAGTATCTCAATAATACTGAATACTTTTTCCCCGCTTGTGCAGATAAATTGCCAAACAGAAAATTCAACTCCAATAGCAATAATAATTGACAGAAAATTAAATATGACACAAACTCAATTTTTACCGCACAAAACTTCCCTCAAATTGAGAGAGAATAAAAACCACTAACCTAGTCCAAAAAAATCTTCCACTATAATAAATAATAGTTACACCAGATTGTTCCTAATAACAATAAGGAACATCAATCAACAAAAACAATCTTATAACAATCTTCCACTAAAATGGCTATGCCAAAGTAACTCTTAGAGAAGGTAAAACTACTCAAATTTTTACGACCACCGGAACTAAATTCCTTTCATTTTTTCTATGAAGAATTTTCAAGTCAAGTTGTAATTCAAGTTGATATTGGGTTACGGACCCATCGATCTGGCTGACATGTAAACAGTAGTGGGAGCAAGCAATATAAGATGGTGTTCTAGGAGGATACTCAATATTCACTTGTCGATCAACGTTCTCGATAAGTCCAAATACAGCCCCATATATGAAAGGCACGTCAGCACTTCATGACCTAAACATGCCGGTATCACAAGAAGGCGAAATATTACCCCTACCCACATTTTACCTATAAACATTCTCAAGTGTAGTGCTGTTTCTAATGATGAAGACACTATTAGTACCAACAATTACGGTGGATTCATCATCAGTAGAAGTATAAATATCAGGCATATAGTCCAGTAAGAACTTCCACTATAATAATTAATGGTTACACCAGAGTCTTCCTAATAACAATAGGGAACATCAATCAACAACAACCTTATAATAACCTTCCACTAAAGTGGGTATGCCAAAGTAACTATTAAAAAAGCTAAAACTACTCAAAATGTTACAACCGCCGGAAGTGAATTCCTTTTCTTTTTCCTGACTACCGTGCGTGCGTGCGGTTAGGTTAGTGTTGCTGTTTTGCTTTTTTGAAGTAGGGATTTGAGATCCCTTTCCTTCCTTTTATTTTTGGGTTAAGCCCATTAAAACATATATTATCCTTTTTTATTTCTTTTATTTTAATAATAATAATAATAACAGTAATAATAAAATTGGTGGGTTGCACTTGGGGACTGAGTCCAACTTGTAAAAAATTAGAGATAATTATCTCAATAATGCGGAATATTTTTTCCCCACCTGTGCAGATAAATGGCCAAACAGAAAATTCAATTCCAATAGATAAGTATCTCAATAATGCTGAATATTTTTCCCCGTTTGTGCAGAAAAATTGGCCAAACAGAAAATTCAATTTCAATAACAATAATAATTGACAGAAAATTAAATATGACACAAACACAATTTTTAACGGAGAAAACTTCCCTCAAATTGAGAGAGAATAAAAACCACGAACCTAGTCCAAAAAAAACTTCCTCTATAATAAATAATAGTTACACCAGAGTCTTCCTAATAACAATAGGGAACATCAATCAACAACAACAATTTTATAACAATCTTCCACTAAAGTGGGTATGGCAAAGTAACTCTTAGAGAAGGTAAAACTACTCAAATTTTTACGACCACCGGAACTGAATTCCTTTTCTTTTCTCTATTAAGAATATCGAAGTCAAGTTGTAATTCAAATTGATATTGGGTTACGGACCCAACGATCTGCCTGACATGTAAACAGTAGTGGGAGCAAACAATATAAGATGGCGTTCTTGGAGGATACTCAATCTTCACTTGTCGATCAACGTTCTCGATAAGTCCAAATACGGCCCCATATGTGAAAGGCACGTCAGCACTTCATGAACTATACATGGCGGTATCACAAGAAGGCGAAATATTACCCCCACCCATATTTTACCTATAAACATTCTCAAGTGCAGTGCTGTTTCTAATGGTGAAGACACTATTAGTACCAACAATTACGATAGGTTCATCATCAGTAGAAGTATAAATATCAGGCATAGACCGCAAGACCTAGTCCGGTAAGAACTTCCACTATAATAATTAATGAATTATATGAATGTGATAAACTAATTTTTTTATTATGTGCATATGAAACACATGACATGATAACTCTTTATCATGCTCATATCCTATCATGTCTCTATCCTACTCCTTATCCTATCATGTGCCTATCTTATTTGGTCCATCAAACGGGACCTTAAATATTTGGATGTACGAGATTTAAACGGAAATTTTGCAAAAAAAAAAAAAACACAAAACAAAAATTAATTAAAAAGAATTACGAAGGAAATTAATTAATGAGTGCGTTTGTTTCAGATTTTTTCATGAAAAAATCTATTTTTTTAAACAAAAAATCATTTTATAGGGTTTGAAGGGCGTTTGTTTCAGATTTTTTAAAAATCATTTTGTTAAAAAAAATCATTTTTTTGGCTAAAAATGAAAAGCTAAAAATAGTAGCTTCTCAAATTCGCTATTGCGATAGATGAGAGAGAAAGATGCCAAAAATTTTAAAAACACGGAACTTAACCCACTAATAAGAGAAAATGATGTAATTACCCTTACTCTTTTTGAAAAATCCAAAATTACCCTCTATCAATTTTTACTGGGTTTTCTCATCAGTTTCAGGCACTTAATTGTGACAGTTTTTCTCCTTCCAGGAGGCTCTCATATGGGTTTTTCATCAAGTTAATTTCCTTCTCCTTTTCAATTTTTTCACATAATTTTTTTATTGTTTCTACGCCTTTTATTTGAATCATTTTATTTTTACATCATTCATATATTGATACTATTTTTTTGTTGCTTTTTTGTGTTTATTTATTGTTTTTTGATGAGTACTTAAGGTACATTAATCAATTTTAAAATGTGTATAAGAAATGGATTAAACTTATAAATTTTGTAGGGTATTATAAAAGTCATGTCCTTTATGGTAATTTTGTAGTTTAAAAAATCACTTTTATAAAATTGTATACAAAAAGATTAAAAATCATTTTTAAAAAAAAATCATTTTTATGATAGTAAACAAACGAAAATAAAAAAAATCATTTTTAGACAAATCTCTACAAAATAATCTCTAAATTTTTTGAACTAAAAATCATTTTTATTTAAGATGAAACAAACGCACCCAATAATTATTGAATATCTGACCCAAAGGTATACGCGCCTGGTTGGGTCAATTGTCTAAATTACATTCAGTTTTGGGCTGGACTGACTTTAAAGAGCACAAAATGTGACAGCCCAACAAAAAAGTACACGGTGTAATAAGTTAATAACTGCACAAATATCTTCTTTTTTTTTTTTTTAATTTTAATTTTTGACGAACAGATATCTTCTTGTTTTGCCAATCCATTGTTCAATTAATTAATCATCAGGCTCGCAGAGGCAGAAGTAGAAGCAGAAGGAATAATGCAAGGTGTATCATCTTTATCATGTTCAATAACAACGTGTTCAGTTAAAGCTTCATGGGACACACAACAGAGACTCTCTTACAATCGCAACGCTCCTCGAAAGCTCAACAACACTCAATCTCCGCCTCTCACTTCATCACCCTCACCACCGTCTACTCGCAAGGAATACTACATTTCCGATCTTCTCAAACGCTCCACTCCTCTTCCCAATCCCACCATAGGTATTATATTATTATTATCATCATTTTCAATTTCTTATTTGTAGTAATGCATTGTTTTGTTTGCAGTGAACGTAAACGAAGAAAAAGATGAAACCTATTTAGGTTATGAGAAATGGCTTCCAACTCCACCCAAAGTCGTCAAGCCTCGTTCCGTCTTTAATGCTGCTACCTTAGCATATATTGGTGATTGCATTTATGAGGTACCTCCTTTTCTATACAATTATTATTGGACTATTTTTAATTCTCATTCTCTTATGATGATTTTGATAAACTTTTGGTTACATATCTTATTCTATTCTTTCGTGAAACGTGCAGCTATATGCTCGCAGACACTTTTTATTTCCTCCTCTTAGTATTGAAGAATACAATGATCGTGTCACTGCAGTTGTCCGCTGTGAGGCTCAAGTATGATTATTTCCTTGAAACTTCGTATTAAATTTAATTTATGTAGTAGTATGTATTTGTTTGTATATCGTTTGTGCAATGAAGTTAGATAAGGATCCTCTCAAGTGGAAAAAATCACCTATTGGGAGTTAGGAAGTTACTTTTCTTGCTTATTCTATATGTTATATAGATCTCTCTCTATCTTCAGTGATGTTTTTACATTTTTCTCCCCTTTTCAACTCTGGTACTATTCAATTCATGAGCTCTCCATCCCATCCAAATCTACTTTGTATGGCTACGTAATATGCACCAGATTTGTTTAACGGAATCATTTTATTATTATGATTGGTTGTAAATCTTCTTATCACCAGAAGTAAATTATGGATTATGGTAATTAGTTATGCTTTAAATAGCGGAAAAAGACATCATTCAAGGTGGGAACAAGATAAATTCATTAAGCATATTTCATAGTAAAAGTCATATAGTTCTCTTCCCCCCCTCTTGTTTGTAAACTTCAGGAGTTTTCCTAAACTTAAATTTACTGAAAGTCTTTTCATTGTCTGAATGACATACTCTTGCTTTTCGCTGTGAGTGTTTTTCTGTCCTAGTCACTGTTTTCTGCTTCTTTTTTGTGTTCCTAAACTGAAGTTTTGGTCAAGGAAGAAAAATAATGTGAGCTTGGCTTCAGCCGGCCAGTGATGTCCTTTTGAATTTTATTTATTATTACTAATTAACCAAAAAAAAACATGTTTCTAATCAAATTACAATGTCTATCATCGTCTTTTTTTTGTTTGGTTTGCACTTGCAGGATGCATTGCTTCAGAAACTTTTAAACAGTAGCTTCTTATCGGATCAAGAGAGGTAAGAATATGTTATCTGTAGGGTCTCATCATTCCCCCTCCCCAAAACACACCTATTTTTCATTTTTATTGTAATATTTTATGAACTTTCATCCTATGAAGATTCTGAAACAATCCTGTTATCCGTTTATGATATGTTCTTTAACTGAAATTTATATATTAAATGTGTTCTTGTCTCCAATTATAAATTCGGTGCATGGAAATTTGACAAACAAGTGAACTTGAACTTGAATATCATATGAAGATTTGTCCTTGTTGCAGGAAAAAAAAGGAATGTTGTGCCCCCTTATCTTGATGTTCTATGCTTAAGAAACATTTGCCACTGCCCACTTTGCATCTTAATTGTTGCTTTGTGCTTGTATATCCTGTCTGATTTATAAATTATAGTTTGATTTTGAACAATGTGTAATTAAGTCATAGAAGTTGAATACTTGATGGCCAGCTGGTTGGGTTGCTTCCTTTGAAAACATGGTAGGTTTTTCTCTAGAAGATAGGTCAGTGAGAACTTGAGTGGGTTAGAACTACGATGTCATTAAGTAGGGATATTTATCTACAATGATGCAAGCTGAACTGTTAGTAGCATAAATCACCTTATAGTGCTTGTTAAGAGTGGCATTATCTCAATAAAAATCCCTAGTATATGATTAAATGCTATGATAATTCATTTCTATACCAACATAATTCTTTGAACTTCAGGAAATATTATTCTGTAAAGTAAGAATGAAATCTATTTAATTTGTGAAATTACATCCAAATATAATTGGGATAACTAACTAAGAAATCAATCTGAATATTCGCTAGTTGGAATAACTAACTAAGAAATCAATCTTGAGTTTATCGCATGATCCTGAAACCTGGTGGATCTTAGTTTGGAAATCTTGTGTTAGGGTTTTATTATATGAACAAAACAATGATCTCAGCTTGCAAGATGAATATTTTGTAGAAATGTGTGGAACTGGTAGTTTAGACCCATTCATGCTTTAGATTTGAAGCTATATTACAATTGGTGCATGATAATGATTAGATGAAGCCAGTAAACAGTAAACTTTTCAAAAAAGCAAACATACTTTTGGGTATGCCGAATTATGCCACAATTCTGCTATTCTAGTGCTAGTTCAATAGTGGATTAGACACTCCCAGCATGATAAGAGTTGGTAGATCATGGGAGAATCTGTTAATTTCTATTATGGCTTATAGCTTTTAATGAACTTTTTTGCAGGGATGTTCTTCGATGGGGAAAGAACATTGGTTCAAGCAAAACTAAGACAAAAAGGCGTGCTGGAGCAGCTGTATATAACAGAGCATCTTCACTAGAAACATTAGTAAGTGCCTTCAAACCTTGGTTTCTCTTCCGGTGATATAAATCTGCTATAAAATAGTCATCTAATTAGTGTATGATGTTAGTATGATTTTGTTATTTGTATAATTATATGTTGCACAATTAGCTATTAACGGCTGGCTGCCACACCATTGTTTTGCAAGTTCAGCTCACTTGTGTGTTGCTAGATAGATATCCATCTATTATACTTCCCTTTTGTGATTGAAAATCAGAGTGATAGGAATAATCTGAAACAAAGTATTTCCTTTATAATCTGAGAATTGTTTTCAGCCTCTTCTCTAACACAGATGTCTGTCTATTGAACTAGGTTGGCTATCTCTATTTGACAAATGTGAATCGCTTGGAAAAGCTAATGTTAGAATTGGGATTCTCAGTGGACTCTTCAATGCCTTTGAATTTGGAGGAAGTAATAGTAAGTTTTATATTATGTAGCCCAGCACTAGATGGGATGAGAGGAATTAAGTAGCAATTGTTGTATAACCTCAATATATAACAAAACTGCCCTAGATGGGGTGCGAATTACAACTGCTAATTAATGTTTCCCTAGCTGAACTGTCCTTTCTTTCCACTCCTAGACAGGTGAGCTGAACAGCAGATAAGGTCGATCTTTGTGTATTCTTCCACTGGAGTCGGCAAAACAACTAATTGAAAGATTTTGTTTGATCCATTGTATTCTTCCGTAAAGGCTGTCCTAGTAAATTGACATCCTCTTTTACTTGCTGGTGAAGATGATGTGCCAATACCAAATTCAAATGGCATAGTTTACCATGCTAGAGAGAGGATCAGAAGCTTTTGAGATCTTTTGCAGCAATGTATATGGCGTGCACATAGTTTATGGTACCGCCGTTTGTTAGTAATGATCTACTTTAGAGGAGTACAATGAAAAGAAAACAATCCAGTGAAGTTTTGGTTATTTGATAGATTTCTGTCAGGGTTTGCAACTCTGATTGAATTTGATCCCGCATTATAATTTGTTGAACATTAACGAACATAGGGACCAAGATTTGTAATAGTATTACTTTGGAATTTATTATTTAGTTTAGAAGTTCAATTCAATTTTGTCAATCACAGGTTACCAGAATAACAAAGTCGCCAATGACTGTTTCACAAATCGTATGCGCTTCTGCTTCCAATGTGCTTTTTCTTTTGAAATACAATTCCAATGTGCTTGATGTTGAAGATGAGAACATGTCATGGGTTAAACATATGGAAAACACTTTTGAAACATTCTGTCGATGGAAAATACTTGGAAAAGTTACATTTCCTTGTAAAATTATCAATTTCATTTATCAAAAAATAAATTCCCTATTCCAAACACATTCTTAAAGAATAGATTAGACATGTATTTCTTTTGGTGGAAATGGTTAGACATGTATTGGTTCTATTACTAACTCAATGATCTAGTATCCCAACCGACCAGGACAAGTTTTAAAAGAATTTTATCGCAACAATTCATTTAGTTTATGAACAAAGTTAAACAAGCTAACTATTGAATTGAGTTTCAACTTAAATCAGAGTTATTTTGATTTATTGTCAGCCCTAATCAAACAAACATTCTCCAATAGTGTATTTCTTTAAAAGTAAAATATCTAACCAAATTCAAATTAAAATAAAGAAAATGTCATTAACTAAAACCTAAAGCCAAATTCAATCGATAGTTTAATTGGTATGCATTTTTAGTGTAGAATTTTTTTTACATATACATCCAATTTCATCTCACCAAGTCAATAACTTGGAGATAAATCTTTTCAATACAACAAAAATTATATTAAGAGATATATACACCCATACAAGGACACATTGCAACAAGCCGTGAGACATGGTTAATAGTTCATCCAATCCATCGTGCTCTTAAAGAAATGTGGCAAATTAAATAGGAAAAATGAGTTATGGCCTTGAACACAGACATAAAAAATGTAATAATTATAACAAATGTACTCATATTTAAATACTTACATCACTAAATATTAATTCTAATTTGAAAACACATAAATATTTAAATCATCAATGCAATGCAGTCAATAGTCAGCCAACTCCTCTATCTTGCTTTTGGTCTCCATGAAGCAAAAGGCACAGCCATGGCCAAAGCAAGAGAACACAACATAAAACCAATGACCAATGACGCCAAGAGACACAAACAACATGCCACTCATTCTAAATGAGTGGCAGATGACAATGAAGCTTAATGCCTTAATCACCCACATGGATAAACCATGTAGAAGAATAAGACATAGAACTAAGATAATGGACCTCCCACATAAACTGCCGGTAAAGAGCCCAAGTTTAGGACAACCTTCATTATAGTCATGGTCCACAACAACCATCATCACTACTTGGGTTAGAAATAAACATATTGTTGCCACTGACAGAGTTACGCATTGTATATCACATAATCATCCACATTACCGAGTTAATATAGTTAATAGTCAACTTAACGTCAGAGACTAAATTGTCAAATATTTAGACGAGTCATAGACTAATTTGGGTTTTTGGTTAAATCAATGATCAAAGGGACATCATCTTGCAGATACATAAATCAAAATAGTGGTTAAATTATCCATTTACTTTTGTGGAATACATTATCTCTCCTCAATTACTATTTCATTCTAATATTAATAAAATCAAATAAAGAGTGAGTGAGTTAAAATGTAATGATTCAAAATTATTAGTGTAACTGTTCACATATACGTGGACAAGAAATACAAATATGTAAAACCCTAGAAGCTCTCAAGAGACTTATCAAGATATTCACTAGGAGAAATACATTGTTTATGAATGTAGAAAAAATATCACTTGCCCTAGTTGTCTCTTCCTATTTTATAGGCACATATCTCTCGGGAATTAAGCCTCAAAGATGGAGGTCCATTGGATCTAGCCTCTATGTTTAGTTGGAGTGTTATCTTTATTAGGGTTGACGGGGCATGGAAATGACAATATGTTCGCCTATATTGAGTTGAGTTGAACGGTCAAAGTTGAGCTGAAGATTGTCACACGAGTCTTTATTAATGAGTTGAAATGAAATTAAATTAAATTATTTGTGTAACTCATTAAATAAATTTTTTTAAGTAATGAGTTTGAATGATTGAATGCTTATTAAATAATAACATTTAAAAATTATAAAATGTGTAATATGTACATGCATAAACTGATTAAGTACATAAATGAAAAAGTTCAATTAAAAATACATTTAAGTAAACAAATAATGAATGACCAATTTCATCTTCAAAATTATAATAGTAATTTCCATCTATGAAATTTAGAAAATAATAAATTATCTTTTAAATTAAAGCACATCCATCAAAATGTTTTTTCTTTAAAGAGTTCACATTAACTACAACACATGTCTTGTAAAAAAAATAAATAAATACTACGAAATATGTCAATTTTATGTTGACAGACATATTGTGCCACCCACATAATATCACCATTTTACCACACAAACGCAATTCTTCATATTAAGTGACCAAAAATTTGAAATTGGATTTAATTAAGTCAACGACTATATTTACTAACAATGATAGATATGTATAGTAAATTTTCATACATCTATTCTATTTTACATTTCCTTTCATATTTATATATTTTTTTCTATCATATCATCAATATATCACATCATTATTTTTATCTCTTTATTTCTCAAGACAAAACAATTAATCTATATATTTAGTATATCTTTTGGATTATATATGCCCGTCTAGCTCAGTTGGTAGAGCGCAAGGCTCTTAACCTTGTGGTCGTGGGTTCGAGCCCCACGGTGGGCGATTTTATTTTGTTTTATGTTTTTTCGTCATGCAAGCACACATATCAGCGTCTTCTTCCATCGAACAACACCCTACGCTCTAACATTTTTTTTGTTTGTTTTTTTCGTTATCCCGTAAACACATATCAGCGCCTTCTTCCACACACCATTTCGAGTCTCACCATCGAACAAGACCTTACGCTCTAGCGATACATCCCTTACGCCCGCCAACTGTTTGAAAAAATATCTGAATCAGACATTGTCTCAAAAAACCCAATCATTAATGGCGTTTCGGTGTTTGGGTTTGCAATGTCTGCTGCAACTGTCAAAACCCAACCACACTCTTCCCTCCATATCATCATCACTCATACCATTACTGCATATCTCATCGCTCCACACTCCCCCAAATTCTTCACACCTTGACGAACGCCTCGTTCTCCATCAAATCTCTCAACTTTTACCAATATCCACTTCCAAAAACCGAGAATCATCTGTTTCAGAATCGAAATCTGTTGATGGGTTTTTGTCCCCTGAAGATAAACTGCGAGGTATTTTTCTTCAAAAGCTAAAGGGTAAGACTACAATTGAACAAGCTTTATCCAGTGTGTGTGTTGATGTGAATGCTGATATTATTGGTAGGGTATTGAACTATGGGAATTTAGGTGGTGAAGCTATGGTTACATTTTTTAATTGGGCACTCAAACAACCAATGGTGCCTAAGGATGTTGGTACCTACCATGTCATTGTTAAGGCACTAGGAAGAAGGAAATTTTTCGTTTTTATGATGCAAGTTTTAAATGACATGAGGTTGAATGGTATAAAAGCTGATTTGTTCCTGTTATCTATTGTTATTGATAGTTTTGTCAATGCTGGTCATGTGTCGAAAGCAATTCAGGTGTTTGGGAACTTGGATGATCTCGGCCTCAATCGCGATACCGAGGCTTTGAATGTGCTTTTGTCTTGCCTTTGTCAACGCTGTCACGTGGGTGCCGCAGCTTCTGTTTTTAATTCAATGAAAGGGAAGGTGATTTTTAATGTTGCCACATATAATGTTGTTGCTGGGGGTTGGTCTAAGTCAGGTAGGGTGAATGAGATTGAGAGAGTTATGAAGGAAATGGAAGTTGAGGGGTTTTCTCCTGATTTCACGACATATGCTTTCTATCTTGAGGGTTTGGGTAGAGCAGGTAGAATGGATGAGGCTGTTCAGGTTTTCTGTAATATGAAGGAGAAAGACACTACTACCTATAATGCAATGATTTTTAATTTCATTTCGATTGGTAATTTTGATGAATGCATGAAGTATTATAATGAGATGTCGAGTGATAATTGTGAACCTAACATTGATACATATACTAGAATGATTACTGCTTTTCTCAGAACAAGGAAAGTGGCTGATGCACTTTTGATGTTTGATGAGATGTTAAGGCAAGGAGTTGTGCCTCCTACTGGGACTATAAGCTCCTTCATCAAACGTTTATGCAGCTATGGTCCACCATATGCTGCTATGATGATCTACAAGAAAGCAAGAAAATTAGAGTGTAAGATATCAATGGAAGCTTATAAGATATTGCTTATGCGTCTTTCTAAGTTTGGAAAATGTGGAACATTGTTAAGTGTCTGGCAGGAGATGCAAGAATGTGGGTATAGTTCAGACGTTGAAGTTTATGAGTACATAATCAGTGGCCTCTACAACATAGGACAACTGGAAAATGCTGTTCTTGTCATGGAGGAGGCTTTGCGCAAAGGGTTCTGCCCAAGCAGGCTTGTTTATAGTAAACTAAGTAACAAGCTGCTTGCTTCAGACAAAACAGAGAGGGCTTACCGGCTGTTTTTGAAGATTAAACATGCCCGTGCACTTAAAAATGCGAGAAGTTATTGGCGCTCTAATGGTTGGCACTTTTGAGGCTCTTGAAATGGATCCTCTTGTTTGCTTTTCACATATCTGGTCTTTGGCTACTTCCTCAGGGTCAAGAATTCGTGACATTTTATTTTGGTTTTGCTGAGCAAATGGAAGTAACATTGTTTCAACGATCCAGAGGCAATTTGGTACGAGCTACTTTCCTTCAGGTATGGCCCTTTAACCCCCAAAATCACAAATACAAGGTCTGTTAGTCATGGTCACAGAGAATATTTATGGTGGCGAGATGTGATGACTACTGGTTGTAAGGTAGATGATAATTCTTGTTGGTTTCCTACAAATCTGTGTTGTGTATTGGGTAATGGGGAGCTCATTAAATTTTCGAGAGATCAATGGTTAGGTAATAAGCCATTGAGGGAGTTTCCAGTTTTGTATAATGCTTCAACTTTGAAGGATGGTTGTGTAGCCGAGATGGGGGACTGGTATAGTTCTGATTGGGATTGGAATTGGGGTAGTAATCTTGTTGCCGAGGCTTTACAACAAGCTAGCACTCTGCGAGATTTCCTCTCAGGGATGAGTCCGCAGCCTCAGCATGTCGATAAGTGGTATTGGCTGCACGATAAAGTGGTGGGATTTACTGTCAAGTCGACAAGTCGTGCTATGCAGTGTTAAACTCAACTTTAGGTATTAAGTTCTTGATGACAGGAGAAGTAAGGCACTGCAGTGCATTTCGAAAATTGATGTGCCACCGAAGGTTCAAGTATTCGGGTGGAAACTAATTTTGTCCAGGTTTTCCACTAGAGATGAATTGATAAAAGGGGTGTTTCGATGCAGCAATTCAATGCTGCCTGTGTATTTTGTTTCAGTGAAAAAGAATCTTGCAGCCACCTTTTTGTCAGTTGCAGGTTTACATTTAGAACGTATATAAATTAAATCTTAAAAGAAAATTTAGGGATTGCCTTGGCTTAAATAATCTTGTTGTTTAATTACTTTATTTGAATTTTGAGCAGCTATCATGACACACTACGAGTCTTCGATGATTTTACAAAATAAAGTGGCAAACTCCATCATGTTAACGGGTAAGACCATCTCATTGTCGTGTTCAACTCAATCCAACTTTCATTTTTTGACGATTACTATATTTTAGATTAACCAACATTGTTTTCATTAATTAGGCTCTGGAAAGACAATCAATATTAAAGAAATTGTGGATTGAGAATTTGAGATTGTTACCGATCACTCTTCGATTTTTGTATCACTTTAGCTCTTGTAGACCCACACATTCAAGTGGTCACTATTGTAGAGGATTAAATTAAATATTAGGCCACATCAAATACAAATAACCATGGATGGTGACTAGGGAGAGCTAAAAAGTGCATGACTATGTGGCGTACTCATCCTCTGTGAGATAATTTGCAGTGATAATCGTTAGATGTTCATGTCTCTTCTATCTCAAAAAATTTGTTTGCAAACACTATTACAAGGGACAATGTATTAATGTAATATGTTGTGCATGTGTCAATCTCATTCTTCTTTCAAAGTGCTTTCAATGCATACAATTCTTAAGATGAACACTTTCAAAGCATAACAACACAAAACCATAAGTTTTTGCAACTTTTTAAAATTATTTTTACCCCAATTCTCATTGTCCAATCATGTTACATTTGTTGCTGGATCCTTGCTTTGTTTGCACAAAATATTTTTATTGGTTACATGTTGTGGCCTTGTCCCCTATTATTAAGCTCTAGAAAAACAAATTCACAACGATACATATTTGTGAGTGTATCACTCAATAATTTTAAATTATAAGCAGCCCATGTACCCTAATTCCTCTTTGTTTGGCTTCTTTTCAACAAGAATAATTTGTAGACCACGTGCACATCACGTGATATTCAATTATCGAGGCACCGGCAATCGACATTGTACATAACTATTTATTCCTACAAATGGAGTTTCTTTGATGAACCAATTATATTCATCATTGGTTACATTGAATGTCGTGAGTTGTCTTTGTAATATAGTCAACAAAATGGGATTGTTGGCCATAAAAAGTAGGACCAAATGCCCCAAGTTAGGGTCCACCTTTTTTATAAGCTAAGTAGATCACAGCTAATCACCAACCATGCATATAAGTGACTGGGTTAACTTTCTTCTTAAAGCCTTTAGTGATATAAACATCACTAATCGTAGGAAAGCATTTCGTCTTCTCTAAGGTGGTGTAATACTTGGAAACACTTCCACACTTGTTCAATTCCTTTTTTAAAAAATTACTAATGCTAAATTCACCATATTGCATGGCCTTCAAGAGGTTGTCATGCGTTCAATGTTTTCTAGAAAATAAGTCTCATTTTCATATACAACATATATATGACAAAACTATCAATCGAATGGATTGAATACAATTTTGAAAATCACAAAAGTTACCTTTCTCTTTTCTCTTCGAGACAACACTGTCTCTGTTATAAAAAAAAATGACACTATCCAAACCTCCTTGTTTTACTAACTATTACACTATTATTTATTTTATCATTTTTAATTAGATATGTCATGTACTTAACGTTTATTTTCAATTATTGTTATAAAAATTTAAGTTTATTTGTTTCATATTAATATTGATAAAAAGTACTTGACTGAAATTTAAACTTAAACAAAAGAATAAGAAGTCGACACCTGTGTACTCCAACCAAAGAACGAATGAAAATGTTAGGTTCACCTTTTGAAGAACTCGAAAATATTTTTTGGACTTAAATCGAAGATAAATTTTTCAAAATAAAAATTTCAACCTTAAAATTGAGTCGTTGGATTTAAATTTAAAGGTCAAGATTACACTGCTGTGTCCAGGCTCAAAGGCTACAAGGACATTGTGGGTCCCAACCACTCCCTTATTTCAAGCTACACAGTTCACTACTCACTCCTCACTTCTTTTTCTTTCATTCATGAGTCTATAAAACCAGCTACAAAGCACTTCCATTTTCCTACTAAACAATAATAACATTATTCAAGTCAATTAAAGTCATTTTAATAATTGTAATTTAATCTCCTCTCTCTCTCTCTCTCTCTCTTTCTCTCTTTCTCTCTCTCTCCAACAAACACAAAACAAAAAGTGGAAAGTAGAAACAAAACATTGCCTCTCTCCAACTCCCACTTGTTTTTTTATTTATTTATACTTTTTATCTTTCTATCTCTTCAATGATAATCATTCTGTAAAAAGAAAAAGAGAACTCAGAAACTAAACCATAGTGAGAAGGAAAAGTAGAATCAAAGCTATTTCCTTCCTCTTCAGGTCACTCACTGCTTTTTTTGCTTTACAGAGTTGAGAGATAAATAAGCTTTATTATTCAATATTCAATAATGGTGGTGGGCTTCAACTTCAAGTTCATAATGTGGAAGGTGCCACCACTGTTAGTTCTGTTTCTGGCTTGTTCTCTTATTCATTCTGCTACAGCATCTGTTTCCTATGACTCTAAAGCTATCACCATTAATGGCCAAAGAAGAATTCTCATTTCTGGATCCATCCACTATCCAAGAAGCACACCTGAGGTTTTTATTTATTTATTATTCTAAAATAAGCTTAAGGGTCCTTTTATTTTCTTGTTTTTATCAAATGAGTACCTTAAAGTTTCTTCCTTTATTACTTCTTCTGTATTTTATGTTATTTGCATACTAACTAAGTTGGTTGTTTTTTTTTATTTTTTTATTTCAGATGTGGCCAGATCTTATTCAGAAGGCTAAGGAAGGAGGTTTGGATGTGATTCAGACTTATGTTTTCTGGAATGGACATGAACCTTCACCTGACAAAGTAATAACTAATGATAAAATAAAACAGTGCTTTTTAGTATTTTTGCTTAAATAATGTATGGTTATGAGTGATTAATGAGAAATAATTAATGTTATTATTATTTTTGATTGGTGTAGTATTATTTTGAGGGGAACTATGATCTGGTGAAGTTCATAAAGTTAGTGCAGCAAGCTGGCCTTTATGTTCATCTAAGGATTGGTCCTTATGTTTGTGCTGAGTGGAACTTTGGGTAGGGAAATTGTTCCTTTCTTTCCACTTAAGGAAAATATCTTTGGTATGTCAAACTAGAAATATCTAAACATATTATCTTGATTGATTTTCAGGGGTTTTCCTGTTTGGCTTAAGTACATTCCTGGTATCAGTTTTAGAACAGACAATGAGCCATTTAAGGTAATATTTCAGTCATTCTTATACCTTAAGAATTTTTAAAGATTCTCATTCTTTTTCTTTTTCATTGATTAGTATTTAGAACCTTCTAATTACTTTTGTTTTTTTACATTGCCATAATGAAGTTTCAAATGCAAAAATTTACTGAGAAGATTGTTGGCATGATGAAAGAAGAAAGGTTATATGAGTCTCAGGGAGGTCCAATAATTCTATCTCAGGTAGACTATGCATGCTGCTTTATATCATATTGTAGGTTTTATTTATTAGAGTGGATATGTAATTGAATATTGGATTATTTCCCTTTATGCTTGTCATTTTGTACAGATTGAAAATGAATATGGACCTGTGGAGTATGAAGTTGGTGCTCCTGGTAAATCCTACACAAAGTGGGCAGCTGATATGGCTATAGGACTTGGTACTGGTGTTCCGTGGATCATGTGCAAGCAAGACGATGCTCCTGATCCTGTTGTAAGTTCAGTTGAATCATATCATTTTGAGAAAACATTGTTTTACCATTTATACACAGGTTGTCTATTGTCTAATATACGTGCCTTTTTCTATGCATGGAGGGTCATTTTTGAAACCTTAATTATTTTGTTCTTGATACAGTCTTTTATGCTTCCAATGATTTCATCTTCTAATTTCAACGCAAAACACTGTGCAGATTAACACTTGCAATGGCTTCTACTGTGATTATTTCTCTCCAAACAAGGCTTACAAACCAAAGATGTGGACAGAAGCTTGGACTGGCTGGTATTGATATCTTGTTTCTTATTTCTTAGGTTTCCATAAGAATAAGATACATGAAAGCTAGATATATATAAGCTTGACTATACATCGCCTCTGTTCCTCTTTTACCCTTGCAGGTTTACCGAGTTTGGAGGTCCGGTTCCTCACCGACCTGCCGAAGACTTGGCATTTTCAGTTGCAAGATTTATACAAAAAGGAGGATCATTTGTCAATTATTACATGGTAATTTATTTACTTAATTTAATGTGTAATTGTTTAGGTTGACCGTTTTTAAATATTGAACTTTACCCTTTATTTTGTTCATTTCAGTATCATGGAGGGACAAATTTTGGGAGAACTGCTGGTGGTCCTTTCATTGCTACAAGCTATGACTATGATGCACCTCTTGATGAATATGGTAAACACAATGGATTCACATTCTTGTTATGACCAATAAGTACTGATATTGTGCTTCACATATTTTATATAACTTTATATTAAGGTTCTTATTTTTGTTTCTTATCTGTGCAGGATTGCTCAGGCAACCAAAATGGGGTCATCTGAAGGATTTACACAGAGCAATAAAACTCTCTGAACCTGCTTTAGTTTCCGGAGATCCTACTGTTACACGGATTGGAAACTATCAAGAGGTATGACTCATTTCTGTTATGTGAAAATTATCAAACCTATCTAAAGTGCTTTATAACCTGACTGAATTTCTATCTTTCATCATTAATGTGCAGGCTCATGTGTTTAAATCGAAGTCGGGAGCTTGTGCTGCATTCCTTGCAAACTATAATCCAAAATCTTATGCAACAGTTGCATTTGGAAATATGCATTACAACTTGCCTCCTTGGTCTATAAGCATTCTTCCTGATTGCAAGAACACCGTTTACAACACTGCAAGGGTGAGAAAAAAAAATAAAACAGTTTTTAGGTATACTTTGTAATTGTGATTATTTGCAGAAGAGCTTGGCCAAAATATATGTGATTGAGTGGATGCAATAACTTTCTATATGCAGTTATAATCTTATTTAACAAAGCACAAAAGAAAAAGAATGAAATTTCTCTAGTGTCTTATTTTTGTTTACTTGATCTTGCTGGACTAAATTTTCATATACAATGAACAGAAAGAAATTCCTCTCAAGGATTTTCTTGTAGCAGATTTTGTCCAAAATTGAAATTCCAATTTTTTTGTACAGGTTGGTTCCCAGAGTGCTCAAATGAAGATGACTCGCGTTCCTATTCATGGTGGACTCTCTTGGCAAGTGTTCACCGAACAAACAGCCTCTACTGATGATAGTTCTTTCACCATGACTGGCCTATTGGAACAGTTAAATACAACAAGAGATTTAACCGATTATTTGTGGTACTCCACAGAGTGAGTAATAAACAACTTAGTTAGAGTTTTTAATTGATAACTCTCATCATTCATTTGGTTTTTCCACGTCTTATAGTTTTGTTGCTTTCTTTTTTATTAGTGTTGTGATAGATTCCGACGAAGGATTCTTGAGTAGTGGAAAGGATCCTGTTCTTACAGTGTTATCTGCTGGGCATGCTTTGCATGTTTTCGTCAATGACCAGCTTTCAGGTGAGGAACATACTGCTGGTTTACGAAGTTTCAGAAACACTTGGTTCAACTAATGGGAACAATCTCAGTACTTCTGGATTATTCAAAATCTTCAACTTGTATAATTGTACTTTTTCATGGTTGATCTTAGAGGAAGAAAGCATCATCCTTAAATTTAGTTGATGAATGCTTTTGAGAACTTGATAAATAATAACAATGCTTGGAATCAATATATGCTTTGTTATTCACATATTGAGCCTGTTATTCTCCTTTTGATCAGGAACTATATATGGAAGCTTAGAATTTCCCAAGCTAACATTTAGCCAGAATGTGAAGCTCAGACCTGGTGTCAACAAAATCTCTCTTCTAAGTGTTGCAGTTGGACTCCCGGTTTGTTCTCTCTATCTCTCTATCTCTGTCTTTCTTACACACACGCGTGCGCGCGCGCACACATACACACAGGCATCGAAAATATATTATCAGAAGTACTGTGCATTACAATACTTAGCCGATTTGTCGTAATCATGAATTGAAATTGCAGTGTGATCTTGACTATTCTATATAACTTACTTGATGCCTGTTACTGATACACAGAATGTTGGCCCTCATTTTGAAACATGGAATGCTGGTGTTCTCGGCCCTATTACATTAAATGGTCTCAATGAGGGGAGACGGGATTTGACATGGCAGAAATGGTCTTACAAGGTTCTACCTCAGAACACTCACCATGCCTTTTCTCTCTCTATTGCTTGATTCTGCTCTAAATTTATTCAAATGTTCATTTTATATAGGTTGGTCTCAATGGCGAATCCTTGAGTCTTCATTCTCTCAGTGGAAGTTCCTCAGTGGATTGGATTCAGGGGAGTTTAGTTTCTCAAAGGCAGCCATTGACTTGGTACAAAGTGAGTATACCAACTTATATCAAAATCAGTGTCAGATGGTTCGGTCTCTATTTTCTCTTCTTTTCCTATCTAAATTCTACAATTTCAACATCCATTTTTACGTTATTTATGTGAATCAGGAAATAATATCAATTTGTAATTATATTTGTTAGCTTTCCTAGAATAGGTTAAACAAATCAGGATTTGATTTGTTTTCCTTAATTACTGACAATTTCAGACTACTTTTGATGCCCCGGATGGAATTGCACCATTTGCTTTAGACATGGGAAGTATGGGCAAAGGACAAGTGTGGTTAAATGGACAGAATATCGGCCGTTACTGGCCTGCTTATAAAGCATCCGGTACTTGTGATGACTGTGACTACGCAGGAACTTATAACGAAAATAAATGTAGAAGTAACTGCGGCGAGGCTTCTCAAACATGGTGAGGGAGAAACATAAATCTTGCTTTTTAGTTTTGTTTAACGCTGATGAGAAACGACAAACTAATCAATGGATGGTAATTTCATTCAGGTACCATGTTCCTCATTCATGGCTGATACCAACCGGAAATTTATTGGTTGTGTTTGAAGAATTGGGTGGAGACCCTAATGGGATCTCTTTGGTCAGAAGGGATATAGATAGTGTATGTGCTGATATTTATGAGTGGCAGCCAAATCTTATAAGTTATCAGATGCAAACTTCTGGCAAAGTTAGCAAACCTGTGAGACCAAAAGCACATTTATTGTGCGGCCCCGGACAGAAAATCTCATCAATCAAATTTGCTAGCTTTGGTACTCCAGTAGGGTCTTGTGGAAATTTCCATGAAGGAAGCTGTCATGCTCACAAGTCTTATAATGCCTTTGAAAGGGTACTGCTATGGCTAAACATATTTTTTTGATTGAACATTATATCTTTGACTTTAGAAGTTATTATGATTAAAGTCAAACATTTTCAATAATTTGACAAATAATGATAATTGATTGACAATGTGAAATTTTTTCACATTGACAGTGTATATGAATTAAATCCTTTGAAGTTTTAAAGGCTGTATAATTGAAATCTTTTAGGTTCAAGTCAACAAGTCAATTTTACATCCATATATATTTGATTATCACTTTTACTTTTTTCATTATTCAAAAGTGACTTTTGTTGTTGTTGCAGAATTGTATCGGACAGAACTGGTGCACGGTAACTGTGTCACCCGAAAATTTTGGAGGAGATCCATGTCCAAATGTCATGAAGAAACTCTCAGTGGAGGCCATTTGTACCTGATCATTTCAACCTCATAAAATAAATGGAAATAACTTTCCACATCGATATTTTTTCTGCAAGCAAGATTTTTGGGATACTTGTAGATCACCACAAGCATTAATTTGGCTTTTTTCCAAGGTGAAGTTGCAGAAAACACAACACACCATCTGGTTGAAAGCATATAGAGATTGCTGATATGATTTTGTGGATGTGTGTACATATTTGTGTTCTGTTCTGCTTATTATACAGAGGTGAAAGGTGATGAAGATTTTCTTAGATGCACAATGAGATAATACTACTAATTGAGTCCGTGTGCAAATGATTTTATTTTACTTTTTTTTATGTTGAAGCCTCTTGCTTCTTGTTGTAATATTATTTTTCTACTGTAAGCTTGCATTATTGATAGCAACTTAATTGCTTTCTTATTGTAAGAAACTTTACCAGATAATAGGATCAGTCATATTAAATTGTTGTTCTTGTTTCTTTTAAATCAAGGTGTTCTGGTTTTTAGTTTCCACATATAATTACAAAATCATGTTAATTTCTAATAATAATATTCATTAATGTAAAGAAAATGCTAATATTCTACAGCAAACAGCATACCATAATGAAGAGAAATAATAAAAAGACTATTGTTTGCCATTCTAAAAATAAAAACTCAACACCAATTTCACGCTAGTCTACTATTAATTTTTAACAAGGAAAATAACTAAATACAAGACCCTCAACCATATCAAATTAAATTGAGATGCTATCAGGAATTCCCTTGTCAGTTAAGTCCACTACCACTAGAACAATAAAGCAAAGTGTATGACATCTTGACTGGACCAAACCTGTTTCGAAGTTTCTCATTCTTATTCATTATCTCAATCCTTTCCTCAATTCCAACAAGTCTTTTGCCAAACTTCACAAAAGCCTTCAATGCATTTGAATCAGAAGTCCAGTATGGCGTGTCTCTGTCCAAGGTAGACCTCATCAGAAGAATGCCTAGACAATATTTCCACAAGTGAAATGCCAAGAATAGCTGGAAATTGAGAAGTAATTGTTTTCAGCAAAGCCTTGTCAGGATTTTCTACAAGTTCATTATACTCCTGAGTTCCTTCTTCAGGTATTGTCCAAAGTTAACAACACATGAAGAGCTAAAGAAATCCATATAACTCTCAATTCAATCTTCCTACCGTTATAATAATGGTAAGTATACAAATACTTCATAAGAGTAATTTAGTAAACATATTTTTCGTTCTTTCATTAATGCAATTTTTATAATTTGTGTAAAATAGTTACATTGGTCGATTAGTGTGTGATGGAGTGAGTATTTCTATGCTGTTGAAGTACTACTTGAGATAATTTCATTGTAACATGAGATTTATTAGACATGGCAGAGGTCAAAAAATAAAAGAAATGAATAATAAATTAATCATATAATTAAAGTTGTACTGCCATGTCTTGACTAATTAAGTTGCTATATAACACCACCACATAGATTAATAAGCTCAATAATTAAAGTAGTGTACAATGTAACTTGTTAATCATGCAACTTACTAGTGTATTCTAGAAATCCAGACTTTTAGTTCCATTAAAATCTGAGTCTTAATGTGCAATCCAATGTTCAAGATTAGCAGGCTTACCAAGTTTTCCCTTCAATCCATTCTCTGCAAATATTAAGTTTGTTATTTATCATAATATTATTCACATTTCAGATGTCAAAGATCAAAGTTGAAGTTTCTCCCTCCCCTAATATTATTTATTTGACAAAACTGCATAAACATTCTTTAACTTAAACTTCAAATTTAAATACATTTTTTATTTTTTTTCTATAAAAAATGTCATTTATTTTCTAAACAACAATATCGTCCAAAATTGTAAAAAGATAATTATTTTTTAACTAGAATGACGGAATTAAAAAAAAAATAAGAAGAATAAAAAACTAATACTATACCATAAAAAATAGTGAGGAGCGTATCTAAAAAAGTCATCAAAAAAAGTAAATTCTTGAGTGAATTGCAATGACAACTTTTTCTTTCTATAAACTCTTTCATTCGGTCAATTTCATCCGTACATGTTCGCAACTTTAGTATTTCTTTGATTTTGTTTTTTCCTAATAAGGCAAGAAGGGACAACTATTCTTTGCAAAACCACAAAAATTAAATATAATATATTTCTAGGACAAAAAACATCTATTTCTAGCTGGTAGTAAAAAAAAAGATTCTGATAAAAAAATAATACTTAAGTTGCCCCACAATTTCACATTAAATACATTACAATATATTGTGATATTAAGAATTAATAGTATTTAATTATAACCAACCAATTTGATTGGAGTTCAACTATGTTGATAAGTGAAGAAATGTCTTTATTTGTTCAGAGTTCAAATTTTAGAAAATTGGTGGCTTCACTCATTCTCTCTACTCTATTTTCTTCTTTCAATTGCCTTATCTTACCATGTGAACATTCCATTTTTGTTACTAATCTTAGGTCTACTTTCTCTCTACGGTTTGCTATATATGTGGTGTGAACAAGTGAACTTAATGAATGTGACTTTATCTTATGTGGCATGTATACTAATAACATGATAACTTAGTTTTATGAAACAATTGATCGTTTGCAATCCCCATAGGATCATGCACAAAACAGAACAAACACGTTATAATAAAACAGAACAAGAATTATACTAAAGCCATAGGACAAACAAACAAACAAAACAAAACATACTATAAAAGAGAGCAAAGAAGCATGACAAAAAAACAAAGAAAAAAGGAAGGAAATAAACTAACCCGGATCGGTATTAACCGCACTTATAAGCTGAAGAGAAACTTTTTTACCCAAAAACTCACGAAATGTTAATAACTCTAATCCGCAGGTTGTCCAGTTTGCTAATAGTTTGATTGATGCTAGGAATGGAGCTACAGCACAAGTATGTACATATTTATTCTAAAATAGTTACTTCATATTTTCTCTTTTTATTTGTAGAAATTTATTTTGCAAATACATCGAAGATTTCTTTCTAGTTTTTGCAACCATGATAACTGTATGTCATCAAGCTTCCAGATATCTCTAATAAATATCTAAATTTGTTATTTATTTCAGATATACAAGCTGGAATTAGAGCAAAAACGCTTAGAGGAGGATGCTTTTGTTTATAACTGACTTCAATACCAGCTTAAACTCTCACCACTCACCAGCATAAAGATGCTTGAATTGGAGCTTGTGTCGAGAAGGCAAAAGTGTGAACGGGGAGAGAACAGAGATGATGAATTTATTGACATTTCGTTTGAAGAACTATCAGCACAAGAGAAGAAGGATTCATTATTGACATTTATGGTTGGAAGGGTTGGCTAACTGTAAACTTAGTTTAGTGTGTACATCCAATATCTATAATTGCGCAGTCGCACAGGAATGTTCTTTTTTTTGTTGTTTATGGAATATAGATGATACAACAATATCAAAGATCAGAAGATTCAAATTAGTTCCCAAAATCAAGGATGGAGCAAGCCAATTTTTATTACATTCTAATTTTTCGTCCCTCTTGTAACGTAGATTGAATAACATTTTTACACGCCAAAGCCTTCTACATAACTGGAAAGATGTAATTAATTTGTTCAGAGATGTCATGTGTCAATGTCACATCCTATGATATGAGATTTTAATGTATCCAGCTCAGCCATCACTTCCTCCTCTGGTCGATAAATTAGATCCAACATCCGCCAAATCTACAATACATCGAACGAAGAAGTATATCAAAATTTTGCGAAACTTAACCCCAGTTAATGCTGTAATCTGCATGACTGAAAAATAATCTAACCAAGAGATAATAGAAACATCTGTTTACCTGAAGAGTGCCACCTCCACCAGTGCTTGCACAATCATCAGAGACACTAACAATTGTCCATGGATCAGATGCATTCCAATGAAAGTCAACAACCTTATCCCTGAATACATAAGTAAACAATTCATTGGTATTGAGTGCTTCACCATACGCTTAAATATTACATCACCACAATATCGAGCAATGGAACAGTACTAATGGGAACAAAAACTCCAACCACTTAAGCATAATAGCATATATATAATGTTGAATTCCAATAAACTGAATAAAGATAAATGAACATGTGTATAACCATCTGCTATCATACCTATGCCCCGCATGACGAAAGAATAAACCAGGGGAAGTATCTGATACTGTGGGATCAGCAGAACCTGATGTTTTACCAACCTAAAAGAAACAAATTTAGTCTCACCAAAATATAAATAGATAACAAAGATGAGAACCTGATATATAGTAAAATATTTATGGCGTCCAGATCAGTAATAAACCATAAAATATACAATGTGCAGGAGTGAAAGAATAGATATGAGCCAGTCTGCTGAACCTCATCTTGAAGAGTCTTACAAAAAAGATCCTTTTTTGGCGAGGAGAGCCAATACAACAGGGTTCTTTGCCTTACTAAGGCATAGTATTAGTAAGGTTAGAAAACAAGGAATCTGTTTGGTTTGAGAAAAAAATTCTTACACTAATTTCCTATTTTACTTTTAATTATAAAATTACCACCTTGTTTTAGTTTGTTCAAGAATTTCCTATACAAAACTAATACAAGCAATAACAACAGAAAAACCATAAGCAAGACTCATCCAAATATTTTCAATATGCAGCATGTAGATCTCTTTGAACTTGCCCTGGAAGGGCTGATACAATTCATTGATAATATTAATATAAGTTTACAGTCATGGATAAATCCTAGCATAGGCTCAGAATTTATATGGCAACAACAATAACAAAAAGGCTTGTGAATTCAAGTTTGTCAGCGGCCCTAGAATTTGAGAAGAAAAAAAAAATCAAAGTTTATAGGATCTTCATTGGATTAATACTATATGCAATTTGTATTTACATTTTTATAAAAAGGAAGGTGGCATAAGACAAAAAAGGTCAGCGACTTGAAAACTTTGGAGTTCAAACCTTGTCAATGTCCCAAATGTTTAAAATGCCGTCTTCAGCACAACTTCCAAATACAGAGGATTTATCAGGACACCACTGAAACAGATCAAAATTGTGAGTTAATAATCAGAGAACTAAAATGGCCACAACTGATTTGCACATTTAATTTTAAACTGTAATTAATAGAAGCAAGGCAGAATCTCGCAGCCACCTGTACACAGAGAACTGCTGCATCATGGCCTTCAAATTTATATACAGGAGACCCGACACCGCGACTGTTTAGTTTCCGCCGATCAAACATGTGAACGGTATTATCAGCAGAACTGGAGCAAAGAGAACAAAAATTAGAATGAAGATCCAAAGTCCAAAAACCTTTTGCTAGCTGAATAAAAGCATCCAACTTTCAAATTAAACCCATTATTTAAGAACAAAAAACATAATTAAAAAGAAAAAACAGAAGGGCATATAAATCTATTGCCAGGGGCAGGGCATACCCAGTCAGAATAAAGTTTATATCATGTGAACTCCAATCTACACAGTGAAGGTCTCCATCATGAGCCTTCTCAACCTGCTTAAAGAACCATGTTAAAAAGGAAAACACAAATAATGTATTCAATTCTAAACTAGAAATGTATCATAAAGTCGTTAACAGAACCAGACACAAATAGAAAGGATGAGGTTTGTGTGAAAAATTGAAATGAATATACAAATATGGAAAATTACACACAGTAGGAAAGCCTGAACCGAATTAAAGCAAATAAGTTGTAAACAAGTCATTTTCCTTTTGGAAGAAATATGTTGTGCATAAAGATTATCAACAATAGTAGATATGTACTAAGGATAGGCCTATGAATAATGAAGAAAGCAGCACAAATTGAAATGAACTGATTCATTCAAACCTTGACAGCTGGAGTAGATCCAACACGCGCATCCCAGAGTATGAGACAAGAATCATCACCTACACTACAGAACTCCTGGGCACTTCAATTGACAGCGACAAAGAAATGCAGGAAGTATATCAGAACACGTTAAAATAAAGCCATTAAAAATAACTTAATAACAATAAAGGGACAAAAAGTATCGACAAGTCAATCCATTAGTATTTGACTTACCCAAAAAATAGAGTTCGAATTAAATAAAATTAACAAACTAAATTCTATCATAATCAGATCAAACATCAAAATTCAAAGAAGTGCCAAAATTACTATTCTAGTATCAAACAATAGATAACATGCAAATGAATTAGTATGTGAGGTATCAATGAACTCCAAATATGTAATAATAATAGTAATAATAGTTTAGATACACAAAAATGACACAGGCGTGACTAAAACAAGAAACAGCTACCTTGACGGGCAAAATTGCACATCTTCGACAGTGTCTTTATGACCCCTGTAGATACCCCTTGGTCCAATAGATGGGCTTTCTGTAGCTTTCTCGCTATTAGAGTCCTGTTTAACATTGGATCCTGCTTCTGTAGCTAAAGTTGCAATATGATCATGAATACTCCATAACACCACAAACTTGTCCCTCCCTGTCATTAGGAATTCTCACCAGATCAACAAAATACAATGTCGAGTATATGAAGTAAGTCATCCAGAAAGAGTAAGAATACTATCAGCATTTATTTCCTTGAGAGTAAATAAACAGCTAAAATCTAGTATTATGGGAGCAAAATTAGTACAGCACTAAAAGTTCACCACATGAAACACATTCTATAATTATAATTGTATTTTGTGTTTTTGATACGGACAATTAAAAAGACTACTGTAATTATATCATTACTCTTGATAACCTGCAAACTTTATGACAACTTTCCACTTCGGTTCCCAGAAAGTTAGCACTTGAAGTTGATTAAGAAATTAAAGTCGATACAAAATAAACTTTTGCAATCTTTTACATGGACAAAACAATAAAAAGGACTTCAAAACCAACCTCCGGAAAGAACAAAGGGCTCGGTTGAACACATAGCCAGCGCAAATTCAGCATTATCCTTATGCCCAGTTAATACCTGTAAAATGGTAGACTAGAATTTCAGGTGCCCGACTTATGAATAAAGATATGTTGAAAGCATATTAGACAAAATAGTGAGTTCAAACTTATGAAATTACATAGCAACAGACAGAAGTTAACTTATGAGTACTTCAAATTTCTAAAAGTTATGTTGTCTTGCGACTCTTGCCAATTGCCATTAGACTTTTATTCTTAGTCTCTTGTCACAGTAACAAATGGTTATATGAAATGTTTATTCAAAAAAACTATTATAACCTAATCAGAATGTTGATTTCTAAAAGCAGAGGGGGTTGCCAAAATAACTAAATCCGAAAATTATAGCACAAACCAAGTCAGGGCGTGAAGCAGGAGCCCCCAGAACGGCATTCCGATTAGGTTGAGATTCAACATCCCAAATTAGCACCTGTTTGAAATGAGAATAAAAATATAAATTTTCTTAAGATTGTAATCTGACAGGGAAAATGAAGAAGAATAAAAAGGTAGGCATTGCTTACATGAGGACTATCTGTATGAGTGGCTACTATATTAGTATTTAGTGCGAACTCCCTGATTCTATTTACCTGAAAGACAGTATAAGTAACCCATAATGCTTATTTTTGGGGTCATAACAATGATCTTGTGACTGAGCGCACTAATTAATTAATAAATAGGATTGAAGATTAATTAAACGCTTATGTATAAACTATGAGTATGTTTGGATTGACTTATTTAAGACTATGAAAACATCTTATTATATGTTCGTACATTGTTTTCAACTAATTTGCATAAGCTCTCTAAGATAGCTTATGAAAACTTATTACATTTTCGTAAACTGTTTTCAACTAATTTCCATAAGTTCTCCAAGATAGCTTATGAAAATAGCTTATATCAAAACAATTTAACATTATTTTATCTTTTGTTATAGAAATAGATTATACATAAACACTTACACAACATGCATTTATGTTATAAGCCCTTAATTAATCTGTTTATTAATCCAAACCAAGCAAATGTCAATATCAAACCATAAACTAAAGTCAAACAGTTTTCATAAACTATCATTTGGAGCTTTTGAAAATAAACTAAACAATACATAAATTATTTCCATAAACTCTCTCAAATAGTCTCTCGCAAACAAATATTTATGTATATAACAGTAGATAAACTCAAATAAACCAATTCAAACAAACCCTAAATATGAAAGTTAGGAAGCATAATAATAATAATAATCTATAGATAAAAGAGAAGAGAAAGTGAAGAAATTGAACCTCGCCAGGGTGAAGTATGGTTTTATGCTTTTTCACAAAAGGAGAGCGAGCTTCTTCATTAAACTGAAAAATTGAATAATTAATTTGAGACAAACAAACAATACTTAAAATAAAAAATAAAATAAAATAGAGTCGAAAAATGAATTAATGAGTGAATTATACTAACCTGTGCGATGTGTTCGGCAGCGGCAACCCTAGGTTTAACAACTTCGCAAGTAGCGATGACGAGAGTATTGGGAACAGTGCCGTCAGTTTGTTCGGATAGATAGAGACGGTGGCGGTTCTTGTAAGTAGCATGGTCGATAACGGAACCCCAACGGCAAGATTGAGAAGGCCAAACGAGGTTGTGATTAGCGAGCCAGTCGTAGAGAACTGGAACAAGAGACTTCCACTGAGTGTACCTATCTTCCACCGACATTGAATTTATATTTGATACTCCTCCTTCCTCTTCCTTCTTCGGAGAATCCTTCATCATCCTTACTCTCTTTCTTTTTCTCCGATCTCAATTTTATGAATGAATTATACTATATGATATGGTTTATGAATTATAATATGAATTAGTATGATTTAGTACTCTTATTTATTTATCGATGTATGGTAGAGAGAGAGAGAGCGCGCGGGAAGAGAGAGGATTATTTGGTGTTTACATTTCCCGCTCTCGCTGCCTGCCCTGCTCAGACCTGGCTGGCATTTACCATATTATCCCTTTCTCTCTTTTTTTTTCTACCATTTTTGTGCTTTCCTAGTATCCAATTTCATTCATTACTTTTCCATGTAAACTCTGTTGTATATTCTTTTCTGTTTTTGGAATACAAAAATTTACTGTTTATTCCAGACATCGAGATTTTGTGCCTAAGTTTTCAATATTTTGTTCTTTGTAAAAAAAAAAAAAACAGATTGGTGATAAAATAGTGGGAGAATGCTCTTTATAAATTACATCTAACATCTGAGTTTTTTTTTCAATCTAAAGAGGCTAAAGAGTTTCTCATGCATAATTTAAGCTCTTCGCCGGGTCGATTTTCATGGATAACATCATTGTTCGACCTCAAGTTGTATTTTTGATGTATCGTTTATTTTGAAATTTTGTGCATAAGCATCTATAGTTTTGTCATAATAAAGAAAATGTATAGATTAATTGAGGAGTTTGAATTATATTTATAAACACTATTTAACTTGATCCTCGAGCAAAATTAAATTTTGTAATATACTAAAACATGCGTTAAAGATTAAATGAGAATAAAAGCTAAATTAAAATTACAGAAGGAGTAGAGACTCGTAAATAATCATAATATAAACTGGAATAAAGTTGATTGAGAGGAAATTGGATTCCTCTCAACTTTTTCAAAATAAACGAATATGTCCATTTATATGATTTTAATATATAATGTTTAATTAATGTCGTATATTATTGCAAATGTTTGTCTTTGTATCACTTATTTACCTACAAAAATTAAAGTAAAATATTCTATTTAAAATTTTCACCCACTAAGAAGACGCGATAAACCTAAAGTTTAACATGGGTTGGGCCAATCCGATCATTCTAACTCGGGCCAACACAATATAGTTTAGGTTAGGTAAATAGGTGCAAATGAGTAATTATGGTTTCACAGTATAGCAAACTGCTAAAAAAATTGGGGAATAGGTAAAATCAGACCTAATCTATTTTATCCAAGTAACTTGAATCCTAAAAATTATATGGTTATTTTAGGATTTTTCACTTTAGTTATTTTAATATTTGCAAGAATTTTATACAATTTTAAAAACTTTGCGACTTTTGTTGTGTTGATTTTTCCAATGTAAATTTTTTATGATTTTAATATTCTCATTAATTGTATATTTATATATATTAGATGCCAAAAAATCAATGAAAATAAATTATGCCATATTGTTTGGAAAAAGTAAGGTTTGTGTCGTTTTTTAAAAAAGAATTTGATGGTCGACTATTAACAATTAAAAAAGTAAGGTTGTGTCATTTTTTTAGAAATAATATGGATAACCCAATACTCAACTCAATCCAAACCGAAAATGAGCGGTTTGACCTAACTCAACCCAATGATACAACAAGTGTTTTATACCAAATTCAATCTAATGTTTCCTGCACAATAAGAGTTTTGGTTTGTACAATCTTAGCTAAACAAATAATTGGGATTTCGAGATAACTAATGTGTCACATGAGGTAATGCATACTTGAAAATAATAAAATGTACTTATCTCATGAAAAGCAAGTGCTCTATCATTTGAGCTACACCCCCTTCGTGTGAATGCTCACTTTATCACATTTCTTTTTTTGACTTACGAAGTTTCAAATGACTTAAAATCACCACGAAAAATCCTATATCTCCTTATTGAATTGAATTGGCAATCGAGAAGAAAAAAACAAAAGATCTCATAAATCGTTGTAAAGATGGTATATTTTTAACAATTTCAGAAAATATTTGTGTGCCCAGTTTAGTTGGTATTATATTAGTAAAAATATGTCAAACATTTGGAGATGCAAGGGATCGAACCCTGTACCTCTCGCATGCAAAGCGAGCGCTCTACCATTTGAGCTACATCCCCTTCATATTGTACTTTATTTTTGTATTGATAATTGTTATTTACTTGATCACATTCTCATCTTATTCAAATTGAAACCACTGGATCTTGAGCAATTGTATTCCTGAGAAAAAAATAAATTTACAGCGAATTTTAATAAATTCAAAGTAACAATTTACTGCTCCTGACTCATTTTCATTTTGGGAGGCGAATTCAGAGCAAATTTTAAAGACATAATTAATATTTTCCCGCCTGTGCTTAGTATTTATGAGTATTTATTATTACTACTAAAAAGTAAGAGGGACCGGTGAATGAACAATTACTAACTCAACCTTTGTGGTTTCATTGTATCCACAAAAGAAGGGGAATCAATGTCTGTGTATGTGGATTGCAATTGACTTTCACGTACGGTGAGCACTAGATTGTGTGCATCAAGTCACTGTCAGCATTACATTGTTGCATCAGGTGGGAGTGGTAGCCCTTTTTTTTTAAGATTGGGAGTTGTATCATATACACTACACTAACTACTTATACTAATCAGTTACATTAGTCACTTATTTATGTTCATTAATTATTAATACGGACGAGAATAATTGTACCAAAAAAGTAAAATCAATGAGAAGAACAACTAACCTACATGTTTTGTATTACACTAGTTTAAGTTATAATTTTTTTAAAATTATGATGATTTATCGTCGTGATTTTGATAATTCTACTATAATATCAAACATAAATTAAGTGTTTAACTAAATAATTATTGTAATTAATTAGTATAACTAACTAGTGTATTATTAATTTTGGAAGAAAAGAGAGAGGAGAGTTTTAAAAAAGAAAAAGAAAAAAAAAAAAAAAGAGAAAAGGTTAGTGGGTGCTCCCATTTTTTATGAAAGAGGAAAATATCCACCTCGGTCTAATTAAATGTCATTTATAATGAATCGGTTTTAGATTGATCAAATTTTCAATTATAAAAAATTCTATTTGTACTATTAAAAAACCACAGTAGCTTTATAGGTAATTAGATGTCAAAATAACGAGGGAATATATTTAAAGCGTATGAAATAGAAGAAAAAAAAGTAGATTAAGTAAAACCAACAAATAATACAATGTTTCATTCTAATAAAAAATAGTTAGTATCAAAATTTTCATATGCAATTTAGTTCTGAAAGGTTTCAATATAGGGATTCAAAACTTCAAATAATATTTTATTTTGTGTGCATTTAACTTTTCAATTGGTTTGAGGTTTTTATGCACACTGTTTTGCATTTAAAGAGCGTATACAATGAGAGTATTTTTCTTAACAAATATAAAGTTAAATAGACACTTTTATTATGAACTAAAAAATATGAGTGTTTTTCAATAATAGTGTCGGAAAAAACATTATTTATCTTTATTTTTATTATATTAAAATAAATGAATATTATTAAAATATAATAATGTAAAATTATTAATTGACGCGTTTAATAATTTGTTTTAAGTGTTGGGTAGGAAATAAAAGAATTTGTTAAGTAGCATAACACCTCAGATCTTAGTTATTTATAGTTGGTATGCACACACAAAACAAGGCCAACCAGAGGTAGCCACTTAGAGGTTATGAAGCAGCTTCTTCAGTGAGGATACCCAATGGCATCACTTGCTCTTGTCAAATTCCTGCTCTGCTTCCTTATAATATGCCTCGTCAACTTTCTACCTCTATGCCAAGGTCTTTTTTTTCATCTAAAATATATATTTCATGCATTAATATTAATCTTAATCTTTCTCTACGTTCATAAATTGTTTTCTCAAGAAAATTGTCTATATCGTATACATGCTTAGTTCCTTCTTTAATTATATATACTTCAATTTCAAAAAAAAAATTTCCTTCTGGATAACCTCAGGTTTTTTTCCTTTCAAGATATTTATATAAGAAGAATGCTCAATTTTTCAAGGATAGACAAGCCAAATTATTTATCTTTTTAGTGTTTTTCCCTTAAGTTTTGAGTAGATTTTGTCCATTTTCTAAAAAATAAATGAAAAATGTCATTATTTTAGTATGAAGTTAATAAATGTTTAATTTATATCATATATTTTAAAAATAAGCAAATTTACACACAAAACTATAGTAATAAAAAAAAAAGAAAGGAACTTAACTCATAAATAACGGCAATCGAGTTTTGTTTCGGGTGAAATGTGGTATTATTGTTGAAGATATATTTGTGTCTCACATTGTTAAGGTTACTTGAATGTGCCATGTGTAATAGAGAAGCTTATTGTTTGAGCTAGCTTTTAGAACTTATGTTGTAGTACATGTGGCACAAATCTTTGGAGTTTCACTTCAAGAACATGATATAAGATCAATAAGTCATTTTTTTTCTCATCAATAGTGAATAAACCATGATATTGTAGTACTTTATGAATTCATGATTAAATCCCTGACTGGCCAGACAAAATAATCAATTTGCTAGTTTTTTTGAAACAAATTTTGTTTTCTTACGGTGATATATTGCTGCCATAATATCTTTAACTAAAAAGGAAATTGTTTCTCATCTTCACTCATATTTCCTCTCTTTTTGTTTAGATCAATATTAGATTATGTTCTTCTCTACCTATAAAGTCAAAATAAGACTGAAATCTAATCTACTGATTTATATTAAATGGTTAATGATTTTTTAGGATGGACAAATCACTTAAATAATCAATTTAAATTATGACTAAAAAATTATTAAGGTTATGTTAATAAGTATTTTTAAGACATTTGTTAATATAACAAAAGAAAAAATACAAAAGAAATTTGAATATGAGTAAAAATTTTCAACTTTTACCATTTTAAAATAAAAAAATTTCTTTCGTGTTTTATTCTCTTAACAAGTACAATTTTTTTATTTTATTGAAAGACTTGTTAGCATTTATCAAGTTATTAATTTAGCTCCTAATGAAACTCCGAAAAAAGAGGAGACTTGAAGTGAAATATAATTTGATTTTTGCAGGTAACAATGAATATAGGTATCCTTTTATAAGAAAAGCAAGTTCATTTTCATCATATCCACCATCAATTTCAACCACCAAAATAAATAATGGTTATGACTACATAATAGTAGGGGGGGGAACAGCAGGGTGTCCTTTAGCTGCAACACTATCTAAGAAATTCAATGTTCTGATGCTTGAAAGAGGAGGAGTCCCTTTCACCAACCCTAATGTGTCATTTCTTGACAACTTTCACATTACTTTGGCTGACACATCACCAACTTCAGCTTCCCAGTTCTTCATTTCAACAGATGGTGTGTTCAATGCAAGAGCAAGGGTTTTGGGTGGTGGTAGCTCCATCAATGCTGGCTTCTACACTAGAGCAAGCCCAAGGTATATTATTTGTGTTAGTTTGTCACGAAATGAATAAATTTTAAAAATAAAATAACGATGAAATGTGTTAAAATTATACGTACAAATACAACACATTTCTTATAAACTCAATAATTATTCACCTTTTTTAGTCCTAAATTAAAGAGATGGGTCCTAGATCAAAACACTTACACCTAATCACTTACATGGCATAAATATCATGGGGTCACGAAGGACTACAAGTAACATTTAATTGATGAACTGAGAACTTTATAGAAATATACGTAGCTAGCCATAAATAACTGTTATAAGTATAAATACAATTTGATAAGGTCCCTTCCGGACAACAACTATTTCCCCTTAAAGCATTTGTGAATATTTGTCCTATAGTGTTGGTGCTGTGGGATCCTGTCTCAGGGTAATCGCCCCGTATGACTAAGATCTTTTACGCATATTTTTAATATTAATATTAAATGTAAAAATAATTATTGAATTTAAAATTTAGATAATCTATTCTTAATCGGACCGTCTCAAATATACCGAAGGACCACATGCAATTTTGATTGCACGTATTGTTGGTGTGGAGGCCCAAATCTTTCTTATTGTAAAAGAAAACAAGTTATATGTGCATTAATGTGAGACTTGTTTACCAAAATCATAGTAGTAAGTCCTAAAAAAAATAGTAGTAAGAAATATCGTTTTTTTACCAAATAAATTAATAAAATATAGTTGATTTAGTTAATAGTAATAATAGATTTGTTAATGTTAGGGAGTCTCAAGTACAAAAGTAATAACAAACTAATCGTTTAGAATCACAAGAAACATTGACACCACAACTCAACCAAAAACCTTAAGATATTATTCACCACTCTTATATATCTAATTCATTCTTAGTCAATGTATGATTTAACTACTCACACTTGAACCTAACAATCGATTAAGAGTCTCATATTGAACAACGTAAGGTCTAATTGTGTTTATAAGTGGTGGGTAGTCTTCACACTACAAGTCACTTTTTGTGAGGATTATGTAGGGTTCAACCCAAATTCTACAATAGTATCAAAGCCTATCTAAGATCCATTGAGCCACCTGCTATCAAGTCACCTATCGGGCCGCTCGAGCCACGTCCATATGTCTAGTCCTAAACGTGAGGGAGTGTGTTAAAAGTCCTACATTAAATGAGATACGACCTAACGTTTATAAGTGGTGGATAGTCCTCACCATACAATCCGATTATGTAGATTTTGGATTAAGACATAATCTCAAAGTCTCTTGTAGTCTTGAAATATTTGACATGTTGCTCTCACACTCTTTCGGACTTCCCAACAAATGATATCAAAGTTTTGGTTCGGTTTGGCGAGAATCGGGTCCCGTTGGTAATAACAGTGATGTGCAAGTATATGATGTGAGAGACTCACATTTAATCCATATACTTGATACTTTAAAATTTTGGATTAAAATATAGTATTAAAATCTCTTAAAAATTTTATACGTTTGATCTGTTTCGCTTTCAGTAATCCCTAGACTCTGCAACAGTTAATAATACACCAAGTAATATGCATTTGTTTTTAAAAATTGTGTTTACATATTGGCTTCACAATTTCACCAAGTAAGTGTACTTTTTCAATCCATCCTCACAAAAGATAGACATGAAATGAGGGCTATGCTATATGTCCGGACAAATTTTGTCACAAAGGATTCACGAATCACACTCGTCCAATTAAATTTTGTCTTGGCCGGAAAACATGGACGGGAAAGTGTATTAATGTTGTGCCACTTTTAAGTCGCAGTACATTAACTTTTTTGAAAAATGAGAGCCGTCAGATTTATTCAAATATCTATTTCATCTCTCTCAAAATAATGGTTGAAATTCTACTTTACACAAATTTAAAAAAAAAAACATGATTGAAATGAGAATTGTGATTTTACATAACTTATTTATTATCATTACTTTTTAAATATTTTTACAAATATACTTTTTATAAAAAGTGTGAGATATTAAATACACATACTAATATTTAAAAGATAAACATTAAATGAAGATAAAAAATTATTTAAACGATAAATATATCTTGAAAGTCACAATTTTTTCTTATAAATGATACCTAAAAAATCTCTATAAATTTACTTAATTGTGATTGGAAATAGTATTGATTCATTTTTCTTATTATAAATGTAAAATAGAGAATAATAATTTTGGAGTGGCAATATTAATTAGAAATACAATTAAAAAATAAACATTTAAAGTTGCATTAAAAACTGAAAAACGATCAATTTATTTTTGCAATTGCGACAATTATATTGAGTAATAGAATATAATTTTGTTAAAGCATGTAAATGTGACTTGTGGCAACAATATACTACTAATCATATTCCTGTAGAACTTGAATATAACTCATATATATATTATGTGTTTTGTCAACATTTGTATATTAAAAAATGCAGATTTATAGAGAAGGTGGGGTGGGATGCAAAGCTAGTAAATAAATCATATAATTGGGTTGAGAAGCAGATTGTTCACCGCCCAACATTTTCACATTGGCAGAGAGCATTGAAGGAAGGTCTTCTAGATGCTGGTGTCTCTCCTTTTAATGGATTCACATATGAACACAAATATGGTACCAAAGTTGGTGGAACCATTTTTGATAGATTTGGTCGCCGCCACACTGCTGCTGAATTGCTTGCTTCTGCAAATCCTCACAAACTCACTGTTTTGATCTATGCTACTGTCCAAAATATTGTTTTTGATACAAGAGGTACACACACACATATATAGTTACAAATTCACTATGAAGTACATTTTTTATATTTCTTATAGAGTTAACTAAATCTTACTAGATATTTTTATAAAGTTGTACTAAGAGTAGTTTAGTCTTTTAATGCTTAGTATAAAAAAAAGTAAAAGATTTAGATTTTGGTCACTAATTCTGTTTTTATAGGTAGAAAGATATATGGCATTGTTGCCTTTAAAATGTACATGCAAAGAAGCATTGAACTTAATTGAAAATTAAGCAGTTCAAGGATGAAAATGGTAATGTGTTAGTGCTAAATATTGTTGCAGGAAAAAGAGCAAAAGCTATAGGGGTAATTTTCAAGGATGAAAATGGGAAACAGCATAAAGCAATTCTAGGAAATGATAGGAAGAGTGAAGTGATTGTGTCAAGTGGTGCAATTGGGACTCCTCAAATGCTATTGCTCAGTGGAATTGGCCCAAAAGAAGAACTTAAGAACATGAACATTCCTGTGGTACTTGATAACCATTTTGTTGGGAAGGGTATGGTTGATAATCCAATGAACACAATTTTTGTTCCACTTAAGAAAGCAGTTAAGCAGTCACTGATTGAAACAGTTGGTATTACAAATAAGGGTGTGTACATTGAAGCTAGCTGTGGGTTTGGACAGTCCAAAGACAGCATTCACTGTCATCATGGTATGTTGTCAGCTGAGGTATGTCATCACTCAACTTTGCGACTCAATTGCATAGGTAATAATAAGGTCCCTAGAGCAATGCTTAGAATTAAACAAGATCTAGAAGCATGCTAGTTAATGAAGTTGCATTTGCGTTCCACATTGCTAAGATTTTCAAACTGTACAATGTATATATGTGTTTGAACACCATGATTTTCATTTAACATTGCATAGTAGAATAAAAACTAACAAAAAAAATTTCATAGAAGTGATTTTTCCTTTCATGATTAAACCAGATTGGACAACTCTCCACAATTCCTCCAAAGCAAAGAACAGCAGAAGCTGTTAAAGCATTTGTGAAAAACAAGAAAGACATTCCAGTTGAAGCATTCAAAGGAGGCTTCATCTTATCAAAAGTTGCAAGTCCTTGGTCAACAGGAAATCTCAAATTGATCAACACCAATGTGGAGGACAACCCTGCTGTAACCTTCAACTACTTCAATCACCCTTATGATCTTCAACGCTGCGTTGAAGGAATTCGCTTAGCAACAAAGGTTGTTCAGTCACAACACTTCACAAACCTCACTTTGTCTGACAGAGAAACTACAGAACAATTTCTTAACATGACTGTGAAGGCTAATATCAACCTCATACCGAAGCATGTTAACGATACGAAATCACTAGAACAGTTTTGCAGAGACACTGTGATCACTATTTGGCACTATCATGGTGGATGCCATGTAGGGAAGGTAATTGATTCTGATTATAAGGTTCTTGGTGTTAACAGAATTCGTGTCATAGATGGTTCCACTTTTACTGAGTCACCAGGAACCAATCCTCAAGCTACTGTCATGATGATGGGAAGGTATGTATTTAGTGATCATAAACCTTTTGGATATAAATTAAGATGTGTTAGAGTAAACAACTTAATTAAGTGCTTATCATTTATCGTTGATAAACGCTCAGTAAACTATTTCTACAATTAAAGACAGAATATGGTCATACTCTTTTAACTTAAACTATTTTAATAAGTTATCACGAATAACTTATGAAAATAAAATGTCTTGGATAAATTCTCTCAAACACATATAGTGTTTTTATGTCATAAGTTATGTCTAAATATGAATAATCTCTTTTGCAAGCATTATAAATAGATTATAATCTTTACTTCTTGATCAAATGCTAATAATATATTTATGTTTGTCACAGGTATATGGGACTGAAGATTTTAAGAGATAGGATGGGGAAATTTGTTGGTGTTTGAGGAGAAGTATGTAATGTGGTATTGGAGGGATCATCTCAAGAAAAATGAAAAGAACAAAAAAATGTGTTACAAGAAGAGTAGAGCATTATTAGTTTGACTTGAATTAGTGTATCTTGTTTTTTATGTTAATCCACAGTGAAGAGTGATTATTGAACAATCATGAAAGTTTTGGTTTTTAGAAGTATGTAACTCTTCATGGACATGCATGTTTTTTTACTAAAAAAAAAATGATATTCATATGTTTAAATTGATAGAAAACGTGATACAACACAAATTAAAAGTCATAACACAAATTAAAAGTCAACAAAACAAAAAAGAATTAATTTGTAAAAAAATTCACAATATTCAGGCTAATAGCATAAAACAACAACATATTTATGTCTATAACATATTTATGTCTATAAATATGACAAAATTCAAGTGTGTGAAATATTTATGCATCCAAATCTGTAATATTGATAATGTCAAAGTCATTGATTGAAATTTGTAATCGATCAAAGCTGTTTTGTCAATTTAAACCAAATGAATATTACAACAAGAAAGGAAAACCAAATAGCACCGCACCTAAACGAAGAATAAAACATCACACTTACACAATGACATCGGAGAAAAATACGAAAGAGAAACTAAATTTGTGTGGAAACAATTTCTTTAGATAAAATGAGGAAAAAAAATGACTTGGAGGAATGATTTTGAACCAAAAATGGTCTTAAATCAATCATCTCTAATAGACAAAGAAGGAGAAGACCAGGGGTTTCTTTTTAGCAACGACGACAAGGAGAAAGTTGGGGATTACAATAGGTATCCACGAGTAGTGATAGTAGTCATATGCTCCATGTCCGTTAGATATTGGTAATTTAGAATCCATCCAGAAACAGGGACAAAAAAAGTGATGGTTCAGAAGCTAGGCTCACCAGGCTTATTGGGCTCGAAGTGCAGCAGCATGTAATCCCTCCACTGTCATGAGCCAAAGGTCTTCGCTGCTCTGTGAAACCAGCCTCACGCAGTGCCCTCTCGTCTAGGAACCAAGACACCCAAGCCTTAGCCCAAGTACCATGGCCCAACTCATAACTTGGAGCGGGCAGGCCAGCATGTTGCAACAACAAGCCCAGCCCAACAAGCTATAGCCATGTTCCATCACTTTATTGCTCCCACTTGGATAACAAGCTGGCGTTACCCAACTCAGCGAACAAAGTTGCACGTTAGACAGTTATATACAGTTAATTATGATATATTCTAAATGATGTGGGACTTAACAATGCTAAGACATTGTATTAGATTAAAAAGGTTTTAGATTTTACTTTTTCTATATATATTTATGTATGATGCAAAGAATCATTCATAGAAGACATTATTAACATTTTGATTTTTTTTCTTTCTGTTCTTCTTCTCTTTAATAAGTTTTACAACCAACACAGAATAGAATAGTATTAAGTTTCACACTGGAATTTCAATTTGAATCATGCTCCATATCATGACTCAATGCTGCACTATCTATCCTCGTTCTATCATCAATGGTAGAATTTAGTTTCATAAGAGAAACCACAGCAGCTCTCATTGTCGGGAGTCGCTTCGGATCTCGGTTTGTGCAAGCCTAAGCAAGCTGTGCCATCTGCCAGTGGATCAAACAGGTAAAGCTTGCATGATGCTGAAAAGTGAAATCAGAAACACAAAAAATGTTTATGATTCATAAATAAATACCTTGCTAATGGAATCAATTGAATATTTATCTCCTAGCCTTGGATCCACCAGTTTTCTTAGAACTTCTATAGGATCTCCCACTTGATCAATAACTTCATCAAACTGAGATACATATCATAAGAAGTTAAAAAAAACACAGTATATGAACATATATATTGGCACTAATTAGGTATGTATAACCATATAAGGCTTTCAATTGAGAATTTAAAATTGGTGAGACATTAACAATCAATTACCAAAGCTACTAGGCTCTTGTATTCATCAGTAGATTCATTGGTTTTAATCTCGAGGCTCTCGAACTCAGTACTAAGTTTATCGATCTTTATCACAGCTGCTTTAGCAGAAATTAGTTCATAAAGAACAACTCCAAAGGCATATACATCTATCTTGCGCGATATGCGTCCATATGCATTTCTGCACAAAAGTGAATGGTAGAATTAAACTAAGGAATTGGACTAGTTTTTACTTTTTGCTCTCATTAGTTATGTCTAGTTCATTACTGCTAAGAAATAATGCGGATTCATTGCGGTGGTACTGAGAAAACTTCTTCATCAGACGCATTCGGGGGAAAAGAATCTTATATCTTAAGACTAATGTCTAAAAAAGTTATCATTTAGCAATCACATAAAAAGAGAAGCAGAACTCATCATACTCCGGCGGCATGTAACCAAATATGCCTGCCACATGATCAGTGTTATCTGTTGAATTAGCAACATCACTCAGCTTGGTTAATCCAAAATCTGCAATCTGCAATAGGAGTAATATATGATCTAACTCTTAAACAATTTGAGTTCACTACCGCAAGTTGGCAACTTGCAGTACAGATGCTACATGTCCGTTAGATAAAAACTATATATTCACGTTAGTAGACTTAAAATTACCGTATAAAGAATTTGAGTTATCCCTCAGAGTAGCGTAATATTCCATAATAAATAATAGATGTGTTAGAGTATTAATTATTGATTTTTTTCCATCTACAATTGATATGTTTTACTTTACTCTTATAAGGGCTCATCTAAAAGAAATGAATCAAATTGATTTCTTCGTCCACAATCGGTACCTTGTAATGAAAGTTATTAGTGATATTGCTAGTAATTTTCAATGAAGAACAACAAAAACAATTGTTACACTGAAAAGTCCACTCTATAACTAGGAACTCTTAAGATTTTCTCTTCTACATCAGTCACATGATCATCTTTTTGAAAACTCCTTGATCTTACATTACTTGTTTCCTCAAACTCACTGTCTACAAGCTTCAAGGCCTGAACAACTTCACTCATGAAAGGACGTTGAGTGGCTTCTGGTTGCACACACATTGATGCAATGGCTGCAACTTTTAACACAGTATCAAGTGAAATGTAGGGCTTAATAACTGGGTCTATGATCTTCAACAAACCCTCCTTACTCGTCAGAAGCGGACGAATCCAAGCAACAAGGTTTTCTTGACCTCGTGGTTGTGACAAATCCACCGGTTTTCTTCCAGTTAAGAGCTCAAGGAGTACAACTCCATAGCTGTAAACATCACTTTTGACAAGAAGGTGGCCAGTCATTGCACACTCAGGAGCTAGGTAGCTGCAAAAACAGGATGTCAATGACAAAAAATCAGTTTTCATCTGGAAAATTGTAATATAAATGTTTGTGTATAAGCTATTTCTGTATGTTTGGACAAATAGCTTAATTAAGAAGGTGTTTGGACAAAAGATAAAATAAAGCGTTAATCATATAAATACCTATGTATAAGCTATTTCTATAACAAAAGATAAAATAAAGTTAAATTGTTTTTGTATAAGCTATAAGTTGTTTTCATAAGCTATCTTGGAGAGCGTATGAAAATAAGCTGAAAGCAACTTATAGACACGTCGTGTGTGGAGATGTGAAGTATAATTACCCAAATGTTCCCATAACATGTGTGGAGATGTGCTTGTTTCCCTCTTCCAATGTTGTTCTAGCCAGTCCAAAATCTGAAACCTTTGGTGTAAAATCATGTTCCAATAAGATGTTGCTGGATTTAAAGTCCCTATGTATTACACATGGATTTGAATCTTCATGCAGATAAGCCAATCCCCTAGCTGCACCAAGTGCAATCTTCATCCTTGCCCCTAAATCAAGTGGATCAGTTTCCTTGTCAACACCTGAAAACAAGTAGAGACCATTCAAAATTCACTCTCTTAAGAATAGAATTTCCAATAGTGATTGTTAACATTCATGAACTGTGAATTTTCTTACCATGTAAGTGGCATTCTACACTGCCATTAGGAACAAGCTCATAGACTAGGCAGCGAGTTTGTTTCTCAATGCATATACCTATCAGTTTAACCAAATTTCTATGGTTCATGCGGCTAAGTGTCTCAACTTCTGCCATAAATTCGCGGCCACCTTGATGATCATCTCTTTTGAGAATCTTCACTGCCACATCCCTGCCATCATATAGGCTACCTTTGTAAACAATACCAAAGCCACCTTCTCCTAGTATTCGTGACGGATTGAAGTTATTTGTCGCCTTTTCTATTTCATTCAAAGTAAAGATTTTAGCTGATCCTGTATATGTTATTGTTCCCGAACTGAAGGACATTGATCTAGAACCTGGCATGCTCCAATAAATCGATGATCTAGCCGCACCTGCTTTTTGCATATTCAATTTAACATTTAGAAACCAAAGATTGAAGAGCAAATTCAGATGAAAGACTCAGTTGTAAGAGTACAAAATTTGATTAACCTGAGGCCGATCGCTTTGAAGAGAATGAAAATACAACATCTGGAATTTGTTCAGGTTCAAATGCACAGGAACTACATTTCAACAGACAAAACCAGACAATTCCAATGAGTAGAACAAATGCAGCAAAAGATGACAGCACAATGGTAGCAACTATTCTTCCACTACTTCCTTCTTTTCGCTTACTCGGAACATCTACTCCTAGAGGCTTGATTGTTGTTCCATTTTTGTTGCCTGGACCAATGTATGGTTCAACATCTATACCAGAAACACTTGAAGGTGGAGAAGGTGGAAGGCCTATATACAAACCAAATGTACTACTATATTTATTGATTCTATATTTATTTATGCAAACTAGTAACAATGAAAGCTCGATCATAGTAATAACTGATGAAGGAGAAAATACTAACATAACAACTAATATTTGTCGATCATAGAAACCAGGAATCAATTTATACCTGGATAGTGAACAAAAATTACTTCATAGGTACCAAAGAGTGAGGCATCAGTGATAATCTCTTTATGCCAGAATTTCTTATATATTAACAATGCTGCTGTATCATCAAACTTATCTTCTTGGGGTACCAAGTTTATGAGAACAGTTGTTTTTTCTTGTTGCTGACTAGCTGCATCAGCTCCCACGACGCGTACTTGATCACGGTTCAGCAGAACGCTGGCTGCAATTTCATCAGCTAGCTTGGAAACCAAAGGAAAAAACTTGTATACTGCAATGCCTATGCAGAGTTTAACTTGAAGTGGCCATACACAACCACAAGGTGATCCATGAGGTGTATATGTCAAAGGCTCTGAGCAAGTCAGCATGCAATCTACATCTTGGAATAGGATAGGATCAATATATATTTCACATAACTTTGTTGACATGAGATTATTGAAAAGGAAGGAACTATTAGATAAGTAGTTAGTTGATAACCCTTTCTCCTTATCATTCTTTAATGCGGCACTTTGAAAAAATATAAGGTCTGGAAAGAATTTATAAAGAGACACATCCATCATCTGACAAGTCGATTTTGTAATGACGAATTAGGTCAATTATAAAAATCTAATATGGAATCAGAGCCTATTGATTCGAACCACCCACCATATTATCCACCCACCAAGCCTAACAGTGTTGGGCATTAGGGGTGTATTAAAAAAATCCAAGTCACGCATTAAAAAATATAACGAAAAAAAGATTATCAACTAACTACTTATCTAATAAGAACTGGTGTAAAATAAATGTTAAACAAGTAAAATAAGTGTTTTATACTTTTCAAGTGGTTTGGTAGAGCTGCTGGTGATGGTGCAGGTGCATGAAAACCCTGGCTGATCATCGGTGAAGAAGACGAATCCGATGATTCGACGAGTGGAGAACCTGCATTTTCAAGACAAGTTTACAGGTGTTTAGTTAATTTTGGCATGTTAAGGTCAAAAACTGTAAAAGTTGTGCATGAACTTTGAGAATCAAACCTTGATGAGTATGAGTATCATGATAGATAGGGTAGGTTGGTCCAGGAGTTTGGTTTCTGGACTTAATTCTTGAATAGTGATACTTGTGGTTTGATATTGGAGAATCCACAGGACTATGTGTCCATCTCTTTTTGGGGAATGCCTTGTTGGAAGGTGGAAGTGCAGTGCTTGTAGAAGCTCTAGATGATGATGGATTTGATGGTGAGAATGCAAAACTTGAATGGCTTCTGATTCTCAAATGGTGCAGATGGGTGGCTATATAGATTTAGTTTTGGAGAATTGTTAGTTTGAAAATTACAGAGAATGTTGTAAACTATAAAATAAGTTAATATAAAACTTCTTTCCTTGCTTAGTTTTTGAGAACGTGCTTTATTGAATTCAAACAGACTATGTAACAAGAATAGAGGTTTGATCCTTATTGAATTCAACAATAAATACATTTTAAATCATAAAAATTGTGAACATGAGCAAAAGAAAACCTAGCATATGAGGAGTTATAAGTAGAACATTTTCACATATTTGAATGAGAGAAATGATATTTTTCACACACAAATTTGACAACAGTTTTGAAAATAATTTTGATGGTTAATGCAATTTAAATATATGGTTAATTACATTTAGTGGATGATTAACCATTCACTGAATGTAATTAACCACGATTTTCAAGTGTACAAATTTAAAAACCAGTGACATGCAAACATGCAGATAGATCTGCTAAAGCAATTTTTGAAATGATTATGATAAATGTATCAATCTCAAATTTCAATTAGCAAGTTTAAAACTAGTTTCTCATGTGTTCATTTTCACCAAGGGAACATCTCCACTAACAAGCATATTATACAATATATAGTATTATAATTCACCAGATACTCAAATGAATCATACATGTCCTTAGTAAAAAAGTAACTTAATTAGAACATCTAAATTAAACTGATATACCTGCATATTCATGAAGCAGTGGAGTACTGAAAACTAAATGTAGCTTAATGAGAAGGAAAATAAGCTGCAATTCCATTTCCAAGACTCAATTGTGAAGATCTGAGCTATACCAAACAACCTAATGGGAAGAAAATGCTGTAACAAAAAATGAGAGGCCAGTAGTAGAGTTCAAACAGCAAAGAAAGAGTAACTTCATTTTAAGAGGGTTGGTGGGGTTGAAATCACTTTTCTAACTATGATGAGTTGAATGACATAAATATTGATTGAATTAATTATTAATACCATAATAATATATACTTGACTTTCTTTATAGTTAATCCATGCATCTTCATTTATGATACCTTAACTGTGCTAGTTTGGTTTTCCTTCAAATTTCTAAATCCCCTTGAGTTGGATTTAATCCGTAACTGCATTAAATACTTTTAAATTTGTTGAAGTCGCTGTGTATCATATCATATAGATTGAATTGAGTGTACCAAAGACAATAATCATTGCCTGCACTGCATTTGGCTTATAATAATTTTGGTTTAAATTTTACTTAATCCCTAATTTTCTTCATCATATTTTTTTCTTTCAATTTTTGATCCTCTAGTTCCGAAAAATCTGACATTGTGTCTGACTTTCAATTTGATCTAATAAAGTTATTAAATTGTCACGTCGTCAAATTAAGAATTAAAATGAGAGTTGTACAAAATGTCTACTTTTTAAGAATTGAAGACAAAAATTACTGAAAAAATATAAAGATTAAAATTATAGATTAAACAAAATAAAAAAACTAAAATTGCATTTAAACAAATAATTTTTTAGCTTTGATTTCAATCTCTTCCTCTTTAAAGTTTTCAATTTCACCACAATATCAAGGTTTCTTTTAGTCTCCATATTAGCATTGTGGTCAATCAACTGCATTTTTGTACAATATCAACGTGTGAGTCTTAAAATATTAGAAAAAATAAGCCAAAAATATTTAATATATTTTAGACTAAATACACAAACTTTATTTAATTTTTTTATATTTTAATACAGAAAAATGTCATCTAAAGTTTTTTTTTTTTCAAAGGCATCTAAAGTTGCAAGTACAGCAACTATGACCGGAATTAAATTTTTGCTTTCCTCGCTCAGTTCTCGTTACGAATTGATCATGACATTCAAAATGAGATCCCACACAGGTCGTAGATGCATTAATAGATGTTGAACTTTAGATATGATCTGATATTAATACCATCTCAATAATAATAACATTCTAATCTAACGATGAAGACATGATCACAATTCAATAATGATGGATGGCCACCTATGTGTTGGACAATAGTCCAATTATTGTAACAAAGAGTGAGGATGGATAGAACTTTGATTCACAAATCAATTCAATATTATTTTTATGTTATCATTTTGAAATTATTGGTTGGTGTGAACTTTTAATTACTGTTTTTAGGTTGTTTTATTTTTAAATGTTGCAAGCCATTCTATCAAGTTTAGGTTTCTCATAATTTGCCTCTGCTCTTTAAGTTTATATACTATATATACCTCTAAAATTAGAAGATTAATTGTGACCCCATGCCACTTTTTCATAATGATGATATATGTGTTGACTCTTATGATATTGACTTTTATAATTTGTTTACACGAATTATATAAAAAAAAGAAAGAATTTGTTTACAAGAAGGTTTATAATTTTAAAATCTTAGTAACGTTAGTACCACACTTTCATACGTGGGTCATCCTTTATAATTTGGTGAGATGTATTTGAAAAGAGTGTGTTGTTAGATGTATTTTGATTTATTCTATCTCATATTGTTGTTTAAAATTGTCTTAACATATTAATTTTCATTGTAATTTCGTATAAATAATTAGAGATCACAACATAATTTGCATCTGCAGATACTCACTTGAATTCGTTCTCATTTGGATATAAAAAATCTGCTTGATTAAGTGAGGATTTTTTCCGAAATTACAATTCGGAGTCAGAGACATGTTTATGGGTGTTCATATTCATCTCACCCCTGCATCGTTGGTTATATTATTGTTATTTTCAATTTTATATACATGTACATATTTAATATTTTTTTCAATATTAAAAGTTATAATCTTCTTTGACTTTTAAATTTATTATTTAATGTATATGAATGGATGCACGTACCGAGAGAGAAATCTATATCCGTCACTGAAAAGAAAACTTAAATTTCATACTCGATAATTGAGATGAAGCTGATTTTCCCCAATTAAATCTGTTCCGGGTGCCATGTATATAAATAATCAATTTCTTTAGCAGATTTTCCCCAATAAAATCTGTTCCGGTTGCCATGTATATAAATAATCAATTTCTTTAGAAATATATATCTGCCAAATGAGGCATACAGTATGAGGCATAACAGTAATGCAGTTATTTATAACATGGAAAACGAGGGATCAAGATTAACAACAACCAAAAAAAAGACAAAAAAAAAAAAAGGGAAACTCGGAGAAGGTCATATCCAAAATTAAGTAAAGTTCTTAATTTAATCATATATGGAAATAATTTCTTTTTGGTCTATTCTACTTTCAATTGAAGTTAACATTTCGTGAGAGGCTGGACCAAGATGATTGGACTTCAATTAATTTGTGCTAGCTCCATACAAATTGACAGCAAACTAGTTGGTAGGTCATATTAAACAAGTTGGAGTCTAATAAAAACTAGGAAATGACAGTTGTTTTAAAATGATTTGATTATTAATTTATTACTCGGTTATATTTGAATTATTGGGAAAAAAAAATAAAAATGTTTCAATAAGATTTATCAATTTAAAATGGATTTAGTTTCTAACTTTATGATTAGATTTTCAAATTTCAAATATTTTATAATTAGACTGCTGAATTTTAAAAATATTTTGTAACTTTGTTTCTGAATTTCTCAATAACCATAAATCTAATTACAATATTTTTAAAGTTTAAAATCCAACTATAAATTATTGACAAATTCAGTTACTCAATTATGATTTTGTATTAGAGCAATTAACATTTAACATGTTTGATTTTATGACAATAAAATTTAATATTGAGTGATCATATTTTGTGAAATTAATTTTGGTCAGAAATGAGTTAAAATTAAAGTAATTCATAAATATATTAACATAAAAATTAGTTGAAATAAGTTTGAGACTAAAGTTCTATGATTCGATATCAAAGATTCAGAGTTTTAAATTTTCATAGTGTTTATATAGAATAATGGTTATCGAAGCACCATCTCTTTTTGTTTTTTGTGGGACTCGCAAAAAAATATATTAAACTAAATAAATATTGTTGAAATGTAATTAGTATGACCTAATTAGTAGTTTTTTGTAGTGTTAAATTTGAGGAATTTGATACTTATTAAATAATAACATTAAAAATTATTAAATGAGTGATGGGTAGATATAAAACCTATTTAGGAACTAAAATAAGAATACCTCTTTTTTGAATAGTCTTAGGAGTGATTTGAGATATAAATTACTAAAAAAACACCCTAAAAGGTCATTTATCATCCTAACATAATAATTACATTCATTATTATTTTAGTAGAGAAGATTAAAATAGAAACCGATTAATTTATTCAAAATAATTTGATTGATTGTTTTACTTTTGTTACATTTTATTGGTGATTGGTCATTGTACATAAAATTGTAATTAATTATTTACAAACTTGTTTCTATTATTACCTAAATTTCTTTTAAATAAAATTAATTTTTAATGAGCAAATATCGATATAAAATCAACACACAATGTAATATGTTTATTAAACGTATCACATCATAATCGATAATGATATAAATTAATTGAAAAATTATTTTAAACGACATTTTATAATTTTAATATTTGCAAATTTATAAATTGTAAGATTATTTTGTCCAACAAGTTTGAGAAAAGTTCACTGATTAAATATAAACTTGCAAGTCAATTATCTATATTGTGTGTTTGAGTAAGGAATAATTTTTTCCTGATTAGGAAGTTTGGGTAATCGTGGCCGTCCGATTATATCATGATGACAAGTAGGATAATCTCTCGAAGACGGCATCAAGAGAATTGACTCATGAAGTCACATATGGCACCAGCTTCACAATGAGCATTACATCCAATTTTGGATTTGGATTATTTCGAATTTGACTGGAAATGATTTAAATTTAAAGATATATTCTAATTTTTATTTATTAACTTCTAAATTTGAGCTATTCAATTTTATTGATGGAACGACCGAAAATATATGACATACTATTTCGAAAAACAAATTATTTGATGAACATAAATATAAATAAAATTAAATAAACAGAAAAAGTAGTTTGAACTACATAACTATTTTATATATCTAATTATGTTAATAATTAACCTCGTACATTAAATTTTTATTAGACACAATATAGTAATAATTAATAATCATTTGAAGTCGTATTATTTTTTCATAAGTAATTATTTTTAAGTAATCATTTTTTTCTATAGTTATATTAAAATTAACTAATCTACTGTTCAGCAATGTAAGAAAATGGGTAGCATCCGCATCTCATGGAAGCGCGTTGCTCCACATGCTTCCATCATTCCTATTAACCTAGAAGAAAATATATAATTAAATACAAATTATAATATATTTTCTTCTCAATCATAATATTAGCTTATAGAATATTTAATTCGTATTTTTTTTTCATTAAACAAATTATTACTACTTTGATTCTTTTCAGCCTCCCGTCTCAAATATTTCTGAATTCGTCACTAAATATATTTATATTTTTTATGACGTAAAAGAAGAATAATTACATTTAATTAAATTTTTTAAATGATAAAATTATTATTTTTTCTTTTAACCAAGATAGCATAGGAGTATTATAGTTGAAATTTATCATGACATGAAAGTTGTTCTTAATTAAAAAATTTTAACAAATAAAAATATAACTCATTCTTACAAATGATTTTTTCGATTTAATCATATATTTGTTCACATGTGTAACTAAATGACTATATAATTCGTCTTTGTTCAATCCACGTAGTCTTTTGTGAGAATAACCTAATTTTTAGAGTATTTGTCTATTATGTAATCTTTATACTTGCTTTTTTTCTATTTGTTTTATATTTGGGAGCTCCTTTATGTGTTGTTTGGGCTTCACACTAATATTTCCACCTAATATTTGCAAATAATTTTTAATCATTAGTTAACATATGCCCTTTCAAACACATTCATATGTGGACATACGTGATATAAGAAGCAAATCATATGATATTTGTATAGTCTCCATCCTGACCATGTGATAGAGCCACTTAAATATTGTAACCTATTTATATATTTCATTCGTCTTTTAAGACGAGGTTGTATGGCCTCGTGCTTTTATTTGATTAGTCATACCTGTTGGTTCTTGTTCGATTTTTCACTCTTGTTGGTCCTTGTACTTTCACTCAGTCGACCATGGACCATGATGATGAGTGTTTTTTATACCCTATTGATCCTCTAATTATACAAGACTCAATCATGTTAGGATCAAGAATGTTGGTATGATATACAACCTTTTGAGCAACGAGCTTAAAAGGATATCACATATTAACAAGACAACCAAATGATTCAACACAATAGCTGTCGTTCGAATGTGAAATCTAAAATGCAAAAGGAAAACACACAATAACAAGATAACCAATTGATTCAACACAATTGACACCATTTGAATGACAAATCTAAAATGCAAAATCATTTGTTGAACTAGTCGATCGAGCCAATACGATATTCTCCAAATGGGAATGATTCCAAGTCTAGTGCAATATGGATTTAAGACAAATTCTAATATGAATCATGATCTACCGTTATAATTTGAAAAATATCTAAAACTTCAACGACCACAAACACCGTCTCTTAGAAATAGACGTTAATGATGATAATTATTTCTATAATTGAGATAATGACTAAAATGATATTATTTTGATAAAAATAAAATGTATTTTATATTAAATCAACATCAGTCACATAATCGTCATATCCATAAAAATAAGAAGAATCATAATTTATTATTTTTTAAAAATATTATAAACCGTTGTTAAATTTTTTAATTTTTTAAAATATTTTTACGGTGCACCATTTATAAAATTGTTACACCCTATAACTTTACGATGGATTCAAACAAAATTCTTGCAGGTTCGCATCTTTACCTACTAGCCCAACCTAATCAAATCTGATTGACTTGCTCATAGTCTTCGAAATATGAATAATTAAATTGAGAAATTAAGTGTGAAGAGCATAATCTACGCGCCTAACTGAGAGTAAAGAGCTGGATACAGCTAAAAACTTGTTAGAATGTTGCAATCTCTCAACATTTTCCTTTTTTATATCCTTTCCTATAATATTTCATTATACAACTCCTATATTTAAATACCTTTTATTTTCAAATATTAATTTTTTTTTATCACATTACATCTATATATCATTAATATATTACATTACTTACTCTCTCAATTTTTATTTATCTGGAAGAATAAAATAAGTAAGGCAAACATTTTCCTATTAGAGTTACTCATTACTTATTCTTAATACACACTTTAGTTAACCCCAAAAAACAAACTCCCTCTTCATTCACCGACAACATTATTTTCCAAAAAAACATCACACACCATGACAGATCGTGTTTACCCTTCCGCCAAACCAACTACCAACGGCAACGGCGCCACCACCGTCAACCCATCATTTCCAGCCACAAAAGCCCAACTCTACGGCGCCACCCGCCCCACCTACCGTCCTCAACCACACCACCGCCGTACACGCCGCCGTTGCTGCTGCACTTTCTGTTTCTGGTTCATCCTCATCCTCTTAATCCTCGTCCTCCTAATCGGCGTCGCCGGCACTGCTTTCTACCTCATCTACCACCCCCACCGCCCTACTTTTACCGTCACTTCCCTCAAACTTTCCTATCTCAACCTCACTTCTTCCTCCACTCTCAACTCAAAATTCAACATCAACATCACTGCCAAAAACCCCAACAAAAACATAATCTTCGTTTACCAACCAACTTCAATTTCAATTCTCTCCGGCGACGTCGATGTCGGCGACGGAACAATACCCACTTTCGAACATGGAAAGAAAAACACTACACTTTTAAAAGCTTCGATTTTGAGCAGTGGGGAAGCACTGGAGAATGATGCAGAAATAGAGTTGAAGAAGAACATGAAGAGCAAAAATGGGTTAGCGTTGAAAGTGAAGTTGGATACGAAAGTGAAGGCTAAAATGGGAAAATTGAAGACACCAAATGTTGGAATCAGAGTCTTTTGTGACGGAATTAGAGTTCATCTTCCCGCCGGTAAGAAACCGGTGACGGCGTCAACTTCGAATGTTAAGTGTGAAGTTGATGTCAGGTTTAAGATCTGGAAATGGACGGTTTGATTTGAGGAATAATTAAGCAAGTTCATGTGGAAAAAAAACACAGGATCATATTCATAGAGGTGTGTTTTTTTTTTTTTTTAATTTTTTTTTGTTTGTTGCTTTTGGTCTTTTATTTTTTTGTTTTTATTTATTTATGATTTTTTATTTTGGTATAATTTTGGAAAATTTGTTCATACTCATAATTATTTGCATAAACACGTTTAAATGGCGACAAAGTTTGATGTGGTTTTCAGTGGGGGACAGTTGTATACTAGTCTATTTTTCAATACAAATATCTGTATTTTTTTTCTTAATTTAATTTGTTGCGTTAAATAATGTCGAATTGGCTATTCTCAGCTCTAAGTCAGGGCATCTCTCTGTCCATCATGGTATTCATTATTGGACACCATTTCAACTTTTTTATTACTTCTATGTCTCATATGAGTGTTAAACATATGAGTGTTGTTTAGGTTTAAGAAATACAATCTTTAAAAGAAAAAGAAAAATTATTTTATTAAACTATTTATTTAAATTGATTTTTTTATTATTATCAATATAAAATATAATAATATTTGAAATATGTATATATAATAATCATTGAAAATAATATAAAAAAATAATAATTAAAGATACATTTATAAAGTTGTGAAAGACATTTATTTTAAGACAATTTTTTATTTATTAATGTGGTGTAAAATGGAGGGAGTAATAAGATTTAGCAGTGGAATTTGCACCGAATTAGTGCGAAAAATGGAGGATTCAGTGATTGAACAACATATCTTTATTGTTTTTGTTTTTATTATCAGGGTTGTACTTACAAAATTAAATTTCAACCGGATAAATAGTTCAATTGGATGGACTTAAGGGTTAAGTAATTAGATGATTCGAGTTTAAACATGTGTAAAAGAAAATTAAATGTGATATTTAGTTTGAGACATAAATTGTGAGAGGGAGTATAAAACTTTATTCATGTGTTGGTGGCGATGGTTTGGTTATTTATGAGACTTTTCCTACTCAAATTAGCCAATGGCTTTGTGCTAAGGTTAAGGTCTATGGAGTTTCAACTCGTGGTTTAATTGTTTTGTAGTTTCTTTTAGATTTTAGATCGGGCATTTAATAATATATTTTTTTAGGTGGAAATTATAGGTATGGTGAGACTTGCAGAAAAGGACTGCCAAGCATAATTAATTTTCAAATTACATATTTGACAAATATGTAATAGTTTGTAAATTATTTTATTTACCAAAAATAATATCATAGTACTCTAGTTGATAGTAGCTTAATTCCATACTTGTGTATAGTTTGTTCTATTAATGTAAACTAATTTTCCAAGTAAGTTAACGTTACAATAACCAACAAAACTCTCAAGAATTAATGTATTTATATTTTTTAGATGTAAATATCTAATGATAGAAAAGCATAAAAATTAAGCTACACGAAATACGAGTGGAAAATCCTACTACCATTTTTGGATGGTGGTGGCAGAAATGATGAAGTCGCTATCTAATGGAAATGAGGCAATGGTGACAGTGGCAGGTGATTTTACTATTATTGTTTGTTGAAATCCATACACCAACTTTGGCACTTCATAAATTTCACCACATTTTTGTTGTTGTTGCTTTCCACGGACTTCAATTACATTTATATAGTCTAGCTAATGCTATTGCTAGCCATTTCCGGGTGGGACCAGTTTTCCTTCACCATTCAAATCACTTTACTATCCCTTTGATTTATATGCTTAGCAGTTCATTAGTTGCACTTTCCTCCCTAAATTTTAAATAATAATATTTGTAATACATTTTTTACACACATTTTTTAACATATTTTTTTTTTATTAATTGATAATATTTTCACGAGTTTTATTAAATTTAAATAGGATTCACATAATTTAGTAGAATTTATGCAAATTTCAACCAATAGAAAGAATGTATTAAAATATATGTGTACGAAGTGTGTTGTTAGCTCTCTTTATTTTTAAATAGGCATTTAACACCATGATTAATATTACTTCTTATAACATTATTTTAAAATTATTGAAGTGAGGAACTCAATTGGTTTAAATTAAGAGATAAAGAATTGAAAGACCCAAAGTTTAAACTCGAGGAAAGATAATAATATTAGTATAACAACTATTTACTAACTTTGAGTGGTTTTTTTAAAAGAGAGTTTTATTATTATCTTTAACAAAGATAGTTTATTAAGTTATTAAAAATTACAAAATTGTTCGATCTTGTTGATATATCAAGTGTGAGTCAAGTCTAGATATTCAATCTTAAAAATGTTCGATCTTAAAAATTACAAAAATAGATATTAAGCACTATATAAGTGAGATGATTCATGAACTCATTATCTTAAGATTTTAAGTAAAAATGTGGTGTTCAATCCACTTGTATTGTTGCTCTTGGTTTAATGTGATGATCCTTAAGACCACTTCATAATCTTTTTTCTTTTTTTGCCTTTTATTTTTCTGTTGAAAGCGAGAAATCAAGTGATTCGTTGTTTTCTACTTTTCATTTTCTTCCTAACCATTTGAATTTTGCTTTCAAGAGTGTCATCTTGTTGCAAACTACATTAGGGTTGTACATGAGTTGGGCCAACCCGACCAACTCAACCCAGAGAGACCCAAAAATATAGTTTGGGTCGAGTAAATGAATGTGAATGAGTGATATTGATTCACAAAATAGTAAATCACACAAAAAAATTGGATGTTGGGTAATACCGGACTCAATCCACTTTACCCATTTTAACCGGATAACTTGATTCTTAAAGTTACTTGGTTACTTCAATAGGTTGCACTTTAGAGTGCTGAGGAGGTTACGAGTTTAATTTTTTATCTAACAAAATTAACAACTAATTACTACCATTGATCATTTAAAAAAAATGATGTTGCACTTTACTTATTTTGATGCTTGCAAATATTTTATGCAATTTTAAGAACTTTACAACTTTAGTTATATTGATGCTTGTAATATACAAATATTTTTCGATGAATTTTTTCATTATGATATTCTTATTAATTATATGTTTATACGTTATTAGATGCTAAAAAAGAGTAAAAATAAGTTGCATCATAATTTTGGAGAAAATTAATATTGTGTCATTTTTAAAAATAAATATGATGACTTTAACAATTAAATTATAAAAAAAAAAAGAATGTGATAACCAAATATTCAACTCAATCCAACATAAAAATAAACAGTTTGATCTGGATGAATGTACTATTATAAACAGTCTGCACCATAGTAACCAAATATCCTGTCCCTTTCCGGTCAACAAAAACAAGAATACAAACAAATGTGTATCTGCAATTGAAAGGTGGACTTGCGAGAATTATTTGAATTAAACTTTCTATAATAAATATATTTGGATAATTTTATCTTTTCATAACTTTTAAACTTGGTCAAAATTTTTTTTATTAAACTTTCTCGGTTAAATTAATATAACAATAAAAATATATTAAAAGGGATATGCTACAATAAATATTATTAAATGATAGTGTAAAATGCTTAATTTAAAAGTTCAGCATGAAAAGTGCAGCTAAGCATATAAATCACGGGGACAAAGTGCGTTTGACCCATTATTTTTTTGACAAATTATTTTATATTGTTGTAATTTAATTAAAATTTTAAATTTATTTATTTTTTATCTAGAGATGTAATAGTAAATTATAATAAAAAATTCATATATATAAATACGAGGTCATAAGTTTGAATTTGAGACACGACGTTAAATTTAATAATTTTAATATTTGTTAGTTGAGTTAGAATTTAAAGATAATTTTAAAATCTATTATACTATTAAAAAAAATTAAGTTAAGACTTATCCAAAATCCAAGATTTAGTTCAAACCGAGATATGTAGTTTTTGATTTGCATATATGTATTTTATCTTCAATTATGTTGGAATTTTCGAATGCCACGACAATGAAGACGATTTCCGTCATCTTTTTCCTACATAGGAAAAGACATTCTTTGTGCGACAATTGTGGATTTTCATATGCTCGGGTCCTTTGAATAAAGCGCTGATTTGCTTCAATGAAAAACCATAGTAATTGCACACCTACTACATCAAGTGTGACATTGTGATAAACCTTGTCACACTCACTTGCATTATATAGAAGTTTGCATGCTAATTTTGTGTTCAATATATCTTGAACACTATGAGATGCTACGATAAAAAGGATGATCACAAGAATGTCACTACTCATGTATGTAATGGTTGTAACATTATTGAGTTTGTTGCCCCTCTCCATGTCATCTTCATGCTGAGTCATTTGTGCAAGTTAAAAAGTCATTCATCCTTATTAGATCACTTTAAACAAAAGATATAACCAAAAACACAAATTAAAAACCTTTCCATAAAAGAAAATGAAACAATATGTATAGTAGTTTTGAATTGTTGGGAATTTCCTAATGTTAAAATACATAATTATAAATAGTAGTATTAAAATATATAAAATAAAATCAATACAATTTTAAATGTTTTTCATAAATATTTTAAATTGGCAAATAAAAGTTAAATAAAATAAATAAATTTAAATATTTTTTTAAAATTTTACTTTTAAAATATAAATAAAATAAATTGATTGTAAATATTTTTATTATGTAAATAAAATTAATAATAAACGTAATAACATGAAAAATATTTTATCCAACTTATCAATATTATCTAAGTGTCACATTATTAACGATGAGAGTGATATATAATCAAAAGTAGTGGAATCAAATAAATCGCAAGAATTAGTTATTAAGAGGATAAAAAACTAATTTTAAAAATAAAAGGATTAAAATTTTATTTTGAACAAAATCAGATACTAAAAGTGCATTTAAGTCAAATTAATTTGAAGTTTCCATCCTACTCTTCTCATCTCATCACCAAATTCAAGCCATAGAAATGTGTTCAAACCATATACAAGGAAAATATTAAAATTATACTATATATAGAATCAGAGAAGGAGAGTATATGAAGTGTGGGGATTTCAATGAAGGACATTTAGTAGTAGTTTTTAGTTTAATTTAATATTTCTAAGGGTAGATAATTAGAGCCAATTTGCTACAGATTTTTTTTAAAAATAAATATTTAAAAAAAAAAACCCACTTTAAAGAGTTTTCATTTGTTTTGAATAATTTTTCATAAAAAATATTTTTTTTTATAAATGAGTCTAAGTTAAAAAAAATGATTTTCATTACTGTAGACAAAAAAAAAAACAATTTATACTTTTTTAATAATCACTAATAGATAATATCTAAAGTAAATTACCGAATAACAAGATAATTTTTTTTTATAATCCGTAAAAAAACCATTAATTAATTTCATGGAACTCATTAACTGGGGGTTATGGAATGCATTGGGTTGGTGATAAAGCATTAAGAACTGACGAGATGATAAAAATAGGTGCCCAACTTTTCCTTAGAAGGGAGGCCCATGGACTCTTGCTACAAAAGGAATTCCAATCTTATTTGGAAATGGGTTAAACCAAAAAACACACAATCTCTTTGAGTTTTAATGGACTACACGTGTCTTGACCAACAAGTCTTGTTTGAGCCCATAACAATGAATAGGGTGGTCCACTGCTTGTTCATTCACCCTAAAATGTTTACTTTAAATTTGTAAAAAGCGCTACTAAATTTGAGCTTCCAATAAAATAAAATAAAAAATCACATTTTTAGATATAAGTGAGCCCAATTTATAGCCATTTCTTAATTTACACAACTCTTTTTTTAGTAGATTTTAAGATAGTAAGCTCTAAAAAAATCATTTTTCTAATATAATTACTATTATTAACGATTAAATGAAGCAACCTCATTTTACCTAAAATAAAACTATATAATTTTTTTAGAAAAAAAGAGAAAACTATCGAATTTTTAAATTCACTTTAAATAACATTTATGATAAAGAGATGACGTCCAAATCTAAAATTGAAAAGACTTTATAGTTCATAAACATTTTAAAAAATTTATATTTATTTCTCAAACTATTAGAGTTTAATAAAAGCTGATTTTGAATCCTATGATACACTAACTACTATTTTGGAAACTAATGTTTGAAACAATTTTATTTTGCAAACTGGCATCTCTCTGTTGATGACAAAAAAATCTGAGTTTCTAGTAAATAATTGAGTTTGTAAATGCCTCCAAGTCTCATACTAAAATAATAAAATAAAAAGCAAACTAGACCAAACAAGAGTTTTGCTCTGCAACCATGAACATATAAGTTCTGGATTCCCATTAGAAATTCATATCAGTTACCTCCAAAAATCTACAAAATATTAAAAGTATTTATTTATTTATTTGTTACTAGTATACATCATTTTTGTGATTCACATGCATGGTTTCATAGCCACTAAGAGAAGTGAGAAATAAATCACCGCTGGCTTACCATAGTACCATACTTTCTTCTTTTTTCATCAACCTTCACAAGAATACTGCCACTCATCAATTCATTTTTACATCAACAATTCATTCACAATAAAAATTGATATATTTAGTATAAAAATTGAGTAACTTTTTCTTATATATAGAAGTATTTGTTAACACCTTATTTCAACCTCTCTTTCACACACACTCTTTCTTAACTTCCATCTTATATTTCCATGGCAGCCAACATAGCAGAAAGGGTGCAATATCCATTAGACTCATCCTCATACAAAATCATCGACGAGATCGGCGCCGGAAACAGCGCCGTCGTCTACAAAGCACTCTGCATCCCCATAAACTCCACACCAGTGGCCATAAAATCCATAGACTTAGACCGATCACGCCCCGACCTCGACGACGTTCGACGTGAAGCAAAAACTTTATCACTTCTGTCTCACCCCAACATCCTCAAAGCTCACTGTTCCTTCACCGTAGACCGCCGTCTTTGGGTGGTTATGCCGTTCATGGCCGGAGGTTCATTACAATCCATAATCAGTCATTCTTTCCAAAACGGTTTAACAGAAGCATGCATAGCCATTGTTCTGAAAGACACTCTGAATGCTCTTTGTTATCTTCATGGTCAAGGTCACCTTCATAGAGATATCAAAGCTGGTAATATCCTCGTTGACTCAAATGGGTCAGTCAAACTTGCTGATTTTGGTGTCTCAGCTTCAATTTATGAGTCAAACAATAGTTCAGGAGGAGGATCAGTAGCACGTTCTTCTTCATCTTCATCTTCTAATTCTACTTCTTCTTCTTTTATGTTTACTGATTTTGCTGGAACACCTTATTGGATGGCTCCTGAGGTTATTCACTCTCACAATGGTTACAGTTTCAAAGCTGATATTTGGTCTTTTGGTATAACTGCTTTGGAGTTAGCACATGGAAGACCACCACTTTCTCATCTTCCTCCTTCTAAGTCAATGATGCTTAATATCACTAAGAGGTTTAGGTTTTCTGATTTTGATAAATATAGTAAAGGTCATGGAGGTAGCAATAAATTTTCAAAGGCTTTTAAGGATATGGTTGCTTCTTGCTTGAATCAAGATCCTACTAAAAGACCCTCTTCTGAGAAGTTGCTTAAGCACCCTTTCTTTAAAAACTGTAAAAGTTCGGATTTTTTGGTGAAGAATGTGTTGCTTGGAATGCCTAGTGTTGAGAAAAGGTATAAAGAAAGCAAAGTTGTGGATCCAAATTCAAAGGGTAGTGATGATGATGATGATGATCCAGGGATGCAGGGAAATGTGAAACAGAGAAGAATTAGTGGTTGGAATTTCAATGAAGATGGGTTGAAACTTGAGCCGGTTTTCCCAAAGGATCATTGCAAAGATGATGTAGTGAAACAAGTTCGGTTTGAAGAAGAAAAAGTGATCAAAGAGAATGATGTTGTGGCATCAGGAACTGTGATGGAACCAAAACCCAATGCTTCTTCTGATGTGGTTGATCATGATGAGTCTCTTGTGGTGGAAAAAGTTGGTAGTAATATTGGAGGAAGGGTTGTGAACAACCGTGAAGCTATGTTGGGAACTCTGAATGTGTTGAAAGGGAGCTTGGAACAAGAGTTGGGACAAGTCAAGTTTCTGATGAATCTAATTAGTGGAGAAGAGATTCATGTGGCTGATAGTGAGGAGCAAATGGTGCAGGAGATTTCTAAGTTGAAAACAGAATTAGAAGTTGAGAGGAAGAAGAACTTGCAGTTGGAGTTGCAGCTGGAGAATATCAAGCTTCACATTTCTTCTGCTGTTAATAGTCCTAAAAGTTAATTTGATTATGTGCTTTTATAATTTCTCTGAATAAATCCTTTGTTTGCAATGTTTTGTAAGTTGTCTCATTTGCTTTTATATATGTGTGTCACATGTGTGTTTCTTAAATTTAGATACTCTAAACTCGTGTTAAAAGAATTTAAATCTCTTGTAGTTGGTGTAAGGTGCAGTATACATTGCAATACCATTGAATATAAATTTAAATTTAGATCCAATGATTGTGTAATATATTAACACCTTTTAAAGCGACTCTGTAGGTGATTTGGATCTTGTGTTGCACAACGATCTAAACTCCTCATATTATATATATATTTACCTCAATATATAGCAGGAGCTATTATTATTTTAGAAGAAACATTGCTGCGGCCGCAAAAAAAAACTCTAATCAGTAACATGACGGCAACATGCAAGACTACAAACTCTAAGTCTAAAGAAAATTGGACACAATATAGTGGCAATACTCTAAGTCTAAAGACTACAAAAAATGAGTAAGAAACTATGCTAATTTGAAAGAATAAACAAAGTTGCTGCTGCACCTTTCCAATCAATGCAGTCATATACCTCTCTCTCCTTTTATTACTCTGCCTGGCCTATCTTATTCACAAAACTGCATCATGCATCATCATCATCATCATCACTGCATATTCAAGAAAAATATCATATCATACTAGCACCAGTACAATTAAATAGATTCAATTGTTTGGATAGCTTAATAATTAATACACAAATAAATGTAAAGAAGTGAAGTATCATAGTATGCTTATTATTTCATTCAATACCCTATTTTTTTTCTTCAATAAAATAAATTGGAGGTGTGAGATTGATCTACTCTCTTAGTTGCAAAATAAAAACGTTCTAGGTATTAAAAGGTAACTTATATTACTCAATTCCATTCATCACTTGATATCAAAGCATGTCATTATATATCAGTATGGAGGATATATCATATAAAATCATAAACAAGACATTTTTTTTTAATGAACTCTGTAAGCCAAAAAAATCTAAAGAAGCCCTAAGATTTAAATGAAGTGAAGTACGATTTAAATGAAGTGAAGTAATAATTTGTAACAGACCAAACCAATACCAAAGCAATAACGAAACTTGGCTTCATGCATGAAATACACATCCATATAAATATACATGGATCTCACTAAATTTATATAAAATCTATATATTTTGGCGAAATCTATATAAATTTTAATCAATATGAAATATTTTCATAATTATGTCAGGCACATATTAAAAAACACACATGCAATGAATGCATTAAGATAAAGTAATTCCAATGTAATTCAATTCAACAAAAAAAATTGACAAAAAAACAAATTAACAAACCTGGTGCCCTAAATCAATACTAATGATTATCCGAAGAATTCAATTCAGTAATTAGGTCAAGAACGGGTTTCTGATCATTTGCATAATCATCACCAACCTGTTCTTGTTCTTCTTGTTCTTCTTCATCTTCTTCCTCCTTTCTGTTATCCTGCAACGTTAACGGCGACAACGGTATAGAATCGACCCACGTATTAATGTCCTCTTGTAAAGGAACATAATTTGGATTGAGATTGAGGCTGTTAACATCATCATGTAGTTGATGCTGGTGCTGTTGAGATTGATTTAGTACTTGGGCGGGTTGAGGAATAATATTTAAAGAACCTTGATGAATATTATTATTAATGATGCCATATTGATGATTAGCATTGTTATTATGAACTTGTCCTCTAAAAAGATCAAGTTGTTGAAGGGTGAAAAGAAGCTCAGAATGGAAATATTCAATCTGAGATTGAAGCTGTTGAATTTGTCCATAACAACCACCAACAGGGTCAAGAGCACGCAAATCAGATTGATACATAATTGTACTCATGGTTGTGCCTCTAAGGTTAGGCGGAACATTCTTGACCATATTGGTGATTTTACCAACACCAAATAATTTATGGGCGTTCAAGAATTGCTGTTGACGATCGTGAGGAAAATATGGTGCTAGAATGCAGGTTGGTCCACACTTTCTACGTTGGTATTTACAAGCAGCACAAGCCTGTGTGGTTCCGTTGCCGTTTCTTGAGTTGTTATTGTTATTGTTATTGTTGTTCATGCTTCATGCAGGGCCGCTATTTAGTGCCCTGGGCGAAATAAAACTAAAATGTTCAAAATAAGAATCAAAGCAACCATTGAAATAACATAAAATAAGAGAAAAAATTTAGTATGGATGAATAAAAACGAACCAGAACTAAACAATTGCGAAAGAAGAAAGGAGGTTGCCGGAAAATGCTGCCGGAAGGAGGAATGTCGGTGGTCTTGGGTGATGGTAAAGTCCGGATGGTTTTGGGTGAAAGGGTAGATGAAAGTAAGAGACGATAAAAGTGAGCATAAAAACAGAAGCAAGAAACAATAACCTATTTATATGGCTTTAGTTTTATTAGAAGGTAAAAACCCATTTCAATCTCTTTTAATATCATTTATTTTAAATATTTATTTTAACTCGCAACTAGAGTCATAAGATTTTAAAATATTATTCAATTAAATTAAAATAAAAAATAAAATTATTATTAATATCATAATTCTTTTATGTCTAATTCTTTTCTATGACAATTATTTTGTTGTTGTTTGTTTTGAAAACTTTTAATTTTCAAATCTACTTAATATATATATATATATATATATACTTTTTTTAGTTATTTTTTAAAATATTTATATTAATTTTTGAATTATTTTACATATTATGGTGTAAATATAAAATCAAATATCAAACATGAGTATTCATGAATTTCGATTGAGAGTTTAATTTTAATATTAACCTACAATTTAAAAAATTACTTACAAATTAAAAATTTAAATATTAAAAATTTTAATAAAAAAATAATAAATAAAATATAAGTTAATTTTCAATATTAGAATATATATACATGTAATAAAGTGAATGCATGCGAAGGAAAACACTCATTTACTATTATCTAAAATTGGTGTCCACGAAAGGAAATCAAGTTGTTTCTATTGATATGCCTTTTTCTGGCTCCTCCACTAATTCAATTTGTTGTATTCAGAGGAGAGAGACAGATGGATAACACATAATCTTAACGGATTCTGTTTTGTGAAGCGCTATTTTTGGGTGATGACATTTTATGATAAAATAACAAATAATTAATCATTATTATTATTTATTTAGTTAAATTGATTATTATTGAATTATTTGAGTCACATATTACTCAAAACGGTGGTCAAAACTATATATAGTAGGGTTACTGTTGTAATTTTTTATTTTAGAAGATGTGATATATTGTAAAATTTTGAATTTAAAACATAACTTTCAATTTAACTTATTAACGTCAACAATTATTATTTGAGTTATAAATTAAAAAACACCGTATTGTTATTTTTTAATATCTTTAATATATAATCAATTCAAAAACCTCTTTTATTATAGTAATAATAATTTTATATTGAAACACACTTGCTTCCATATAAGACTCACTTGTTCATCCAAAACATAAATCTGCAACATGAAACATTGAGAACACTCTCTATGTCATTTTTTCTAAGCAAATATAATATTGGTAAAAACAAGTTACAAAATAACGGTGGACAAATCCAAAACCCATGTAAGAAGTCAAACCTATTTAAGGTTACGCTTTCTACGTAACATTTTCTATTTCATTACATTATACAGAATAAAAGACAATTATGCTTACTATAAAATAAAAAGACAGTTGGGGTCGGCTCAATAAGTTACGAAACCTAAAGTGAAATTATTAGACGAGACTTTTTCAAATGTTAATAAATAAATTATTAATATTTTATTTAATAACTATAGAAAATTACTTTAGTAGAATTAATGACATTTTCAAATATATTTTTTTCTATATTTTTCAAAGAATGAATTAAGACATTTCAACGGTTCTACAATATCAAGAACTCATAAATTTTTTCATCTTTTAGTTGAAGAAGAGAATAGTGTGTATAAGTTGTACCACTTCAAGAACTAGTGTTAGCAATATGTTCACTATTTATTTCATGATTTCTCAATTTATAACTAATATTTCTGACATGAGCAATGTGCTCACTTTTTTCTCATAATTTCTTAATTTATAACTAATATTTCTCTCATTTCTACTACCTTCCTTAACCAATTTATTTGTACTAAAAAGAATATTAAATAATTTGCAACAAAATTTTATTTAATTTATATAAAATTTTATGGGTTTTAATTTCAAGAATATTAGAATGTGAGAACTTTTTATTAAATAAAAAAAATGTGAAACCTTTTTATTAAATAAAAAATTTGGTTTTCTTCTTTGGGCAGATAGTGAAAAAAAAAACTTGCAATTAAATAAATAGATAAATTAAATGTTTTTTTTCGAAATAACTATCGTTAATAATTAGTAATTAATTTTGAGTTAAATTCATAATCTCTTTATTACTTCAATAAACATAGATTTATGAGCATTAAGTGTCCATAATATAAATTACTTTAAAAACTTGTGAAAATAGGATGACAACAACTCAGATAAGCTATTTTTATAAGTTTATCTAAATACCTTGTATCATATAGTAAATTGAAATAAACTTTTCTAATTATTTCCAAAATATTTAAAAATGTTCCCGTAACACCTGTACAATCTCTTGCATTTAAAAATTAATACTCCGATGGTACAAGTAGATGCATTAACAGAAAAAAATTAATACTCTGTACAAGTAGATACATTAACAAGAAATCCTATATAAATGGAAGTGTAATTGTAATCTTAACACCTGTACAATCTGTTGCATTTAAAAATTAATACTCCCATGGTACAAGTAGATGCATTAACAGAAAAAAAAATTAATACTCGTATGGTACAAGTAGATACATTAACAATAAATCCTATATAAATGGAAGTGTCATCAAAAAAAATTACTGATAACTATATCACGTTAACTGTGTAATTATTGCTAAACATAAATTTCTCTTGTTAAACTTTATTAATGCAACAATTGAATTAAAGATTCTAAATGAATAGATCAATCTTATATTTTTTTTTTATAAAATTTCAAAACTATTAGATACTTTATTACAAAATTTCAATTAAAAATATAATCAAAATTTTAAAATATAAATAAAAATTGACTTATTTCAGAAAATAAGTATTGACTACTATATAACTACAAAATGTCAAATTTATGATATTTTGTATGTGTGATCACTGATAGTATATGACAATATTTATCATTACAATTGATTGAATTTGATATTTGTTGTGCAAAAAAAACTTATCTTACTGAATATTGGAGAATAATATTTTGGATCCAAGACAGAAATAAAATATTATTATTGGATTGGTTTGCTTATTGACTATTATCATCCAAACTCAATCTTGGATCGATTTAAAAAGTAATTTAATATCCAATAATATTTTAGATCAATTTGAATTTGAAAACCCTTAAATATTAAAAATAGTGTGTTAAATGATAAGACATAAATATCTTTTAATTTACCTAAGTGGTTGAACTCAAATTGTAGATGAATTTCCTTAAAGAATTAATCTGTCAATTACGTGTAGGATAGAAAACTATCAACTATTGAATAATAATGTTATGACATTTAAACTGCGAGTCTTTTAAGGACTGATATAAAACGATTGTTATGACATTTAAACGGCGAGTCTTTTAAGGACTGATATAAAACGATTGTTATGACATTTAAACTGCGAGTCTTTTAAGGACTGATATAAAACGATCGAATCAACAAGTCAAAAACTTTTGCTTCACATTTTGCCTTACACAGGCATAGCAGCAATGATTGTAAAAGAGAGTTCATAACAATTGCCACACAGATAAACTCTAAACCTACCTATACATCTTTTCTCCATATGTTTTCAAAGAATAATCACATTTTTATGACATGATATTACAACTGATGAATGTTATTGTTCATCCCATTAAATCCACATGTGAAGTTTGGCTCATCAACTGTGTGCACCACAAGTTTGGGGTCTGGTGATTCCAACTCGAATATTACCTGTACATTTTGCACCATCAATCAAGTTGTGATTCTCAATGATATTTCCACAATGAAGTTAATAGTATAGCCCTATTTGGAAATTAGTTTAAAATAGCTTATAAACATGTTATAAGCTGTTTTCATAAGCTTTCTCAAATGGTTTCATAAATATTTATGGCAGTAGTTAGGCTCAAATAAGCCACTCTAAACGGACCCTAATTCTTTTAGAAAATTCAAGTTAATTCACCAAAAATAAAATCAAGTTACTAAATGACACTAGAAACAAATAGATAATGACGTATAGAATTTGAATCTTCCTTGAAGTTGAAGTAACACTTATGTTAACTGATGATGACTTAAGATTGATAAATTCACATTATATATACAATAATAAATGAATGCTAGAGATTAAGATAGATACATAAATCATAACTATTGCCAAGTCATACCAAAAAATTATCTCCTTGCTTAAGGATTGGAGCAGGAACGTAGAGGTTGCACTGTGGTCCTCTCAACTATTAAAGAACCATAAATTAATATTTGAAAGAAAAAAAATCATATAGATAGAGAGATCACTGAGTAGTGAGTATTAAATTAAATTACGTAACATAATTGCAAAAATAATTCATTCAAGATCAGGATTAAAATATTGTTTTACCGGCCAATATCTTCCGAGATTGAAGTCATTAACAAACACAATGCCTTTTCCCCAATTCTTGAATGACAAAAACGTATCCTTGACCCGACTTGATTTATCAATTAAGAAGCGTCCAGAATAAAAAGCAGGTTCTTTTGAAGTATTTTCTACAAAAGAAACACTTTGATCACATATTAACATCATCATTGTAAAATCCAATGAAGTGATGATTGAGCATACTATGTATTTTGTCACATACCAGATTTATTCATCAACCTTTTCCTGGAAGTTGATATTTCACCAAATGCAGAATATGCAGCCTGCGTGATGGGATTGTAATTTGGAACTTCATTTAGATTGTGCAATGGAAGAGGGAACATTTTCCATCCTTGCACTCTACTCCCATCCAAATAAACAGAAGACAGAATGCCCTGTAGAAGTTGTGACATAGATCAACCACTTTACAATCAAACTTTTAGAGAAGCATCATCATATTTGTGAATTTTACCTTCCTATCGAAGATGAAAGGCCCGTAATTTACACGACCCATGTTTTCAACCTACGCAGGGTGGGAAGAAAAGAAAACTTCAAAATCCCATGAAATATTAAAAGGAGAAAATCTGCAGCTCAAGTGCTGATCCTCCAAAATATTTTTATTCTTACATAAATAAATAGGAAAAAAAACAGGTATATACCAGAATATATAAGTTGATGTTTGAATGGCATTGAAATTCAGGGAGGCTGAGTTTTTTATTCAACCATCTTTCCACACTACCAACATAAGTTGGTCTTGCACCCCTTCTTTCAGAAGAGCACGACATAAATACTTGAGCTCTGTCATGCACCTGCATATTTCACAATTCTAATATTTAGAGAAGCTATATTCTTCTAGATAGATAAGATATTCTGTAAAATTGATCGGGTAGCAGAAATACAATGAAAGCAGCTAACAAAAATTATGAAAATTAAGGAAAGTATTCAAATTGCACCTTCGGTATGGACAAAATTCTGCTGCCTCTCCTTGCTTTGTATTCAGTGACATACAATAAGAAACCAAAAAACTGAACACGCATGCATCAAGCTTCAATAATATACCAGTTAGAGATCTTGTATCAGCAATTCAGCATGAACAGCAATAACATACCTGGCCCACATTCTCCATTGACATCGGATTTTTTGATTCAAAAGCATTGGAGGAATTGGTGAAATCAAACATATCAAATAATGAAGATTGTCTTTGTAAGTGGATTGGCCCATATGTTGCCTTTTCAGTATTAGAGGGAATAGATGGAAGAGGCTCAGATCTATATCGGGCTATAACGCTCCGAATCGCTAACATAGATAAACACAAAGTTAAAATTTGCTTGTATGGTTATCATAAAATTGCAAAATTTAATAAATAATTGGAAAAAAAAAACAGAAGGAAAAATAATATTAGTTTGGGTCAATGAAAATATATTATGCAGTAACTAATTTACAACATAACTTAACATTTAATATGCCAGTATAAAATTTTGCTTGTATAGTCATGATAAAATTGCAAAATTTAATAAATAATTGGAAGAAAGAAAAAACAGAAGGAAAAATAATATTAGTTTGGGTCAATGAAAAGATATTCTGCAGTAACTAATTTACAACATAACTTATCATTTTATATGCCAGTATAAAGTGATTAGAGTATAAACGTTATAGACTATAAATTCCTCATAGTAAGTTAAAAAAATTTGGAAGTGGTTGAGATACCACATTGACTAGAGGTATGCCAAATTAGTCCTGATAAGGCTTTGGCAATCCTCCACAAGCTTGCTTTTCTTAATGAGTTAGGCCCAAATCCAACCTCTAAGATAGTATCAAAACCTACCCTAAATTTTGCAGATATTCAGTCCCTACAAATTTCACTCCCCAAATGTCTAGGACCAAGCGTGAGAAGGTGTTGAAACTCACTTTGGATAGTGATATGGCTTGAACAATGGTTATAAGTGGAGGGGACAACCCTCACCCTACAAGCTAGTTTTTTGGGGTCGAGTAAGACCTAAAGCAAAATTCTAAGTTATAAGGACTAATTTAGCCATGTCTCTAACCGTTGTGGGATCTCAACACACTCCTCACACTTAGGATTGAACATTTGAAACGTGGACAAATGTTTGTGATAACGCTTGCTTTTTTCTTAACACAATACATATGGAGCTTCGATAGGTTCCGGATTCATTACATGCTGATGCTGATAGGTCCTAAGCTAAAGAATTTGAAAGATGAAAAGACAGAGAACAAAATGCTTTATTACTCAGAGGCGTCAGAGACTCGAAGCAAGCTCATGGGAGTGCTTCCCTACAATCATGCCCCTCCTTGGAGACCTTGTCTATTTATATCTCAACTAGACCCTCACAACTCCCATTCAACTGTCTAACTGTCTGTACTACCCTCTTCCTCCTAGTGGAATATCCACCTCTCTTGATCCGTAACACATGCACATAATATTTTGGACTTATTTTGCAATCATGGTGCCGGTATCTTATGTACCACAGTGGTTCAAGAACTTGTTGGACCCTAGCATGATGTAACAGTGGAGAGTAGAGCATGATAACTATGTAACCCTAATGATATATTTCACTTGGAAAAAAAATTAAAATCCCTTTCTTAGAAGATGACATCCATATCACTGGAATGCTGTTAGGTGGGGAGAATTCAGAAATGGAAATCCAACTCAGGCTTCGAGTTTCAATTTGACTCAATTATCAACTATTGTTTGCATATCATGAAAACATATTTTGGGTAAGAACATGCAAATACTCACTAGACACTAGAAAAGGGAAGGTTATAAAAAATATGACCAACAAACTGAAAAGTAGAGTATTGATAGCTTGAAAATGAGAGAAAAACACAATCCAGACCATTGAATTTTGAATTGTCAACATCGCCATCTTCCCTAATCGGGGCATCCTGCATATGAGATAGTCAAGTTTGTAATGTGCATACCACATTTCACAATAGAAGATGCAAACATGAGAGTTGAAAAATTCCTAACATAATCGTATGAAGTGAGATCAGGCTTGTAGTCAGCCTCGTCTGCACCACCAATATTTGCTCCATTATAAAATCCAAAGTTTGAACCACCATGTGCCATCTGAAAATTAGAAGACCCAGTTCAAAAGGATCAATCATAATGTGGTTTTCAAACAGTACAGAGGCATAGATTGCGACAGACATATAGGACTGCAGAACCATTTTTTCTCAAAATTTCTTCAAGAGCAGCTGCGGTGAAATCGGCATCAGTCGTAGCAATTTTCTCTCCCCAGTGTGTAAGCCACCCAGTGTAAAATTCTCTGATAAGACAAGCATTCTTAGTATTTAGAATGATAAAACAAAAATAATAGTCCATACATACAAATAAACTTACGTTGACAAAGGTGGTGATTTTCCCGGGGCATTGAACTCTTTCTGTAACTTGAATACAGGCCAAGGATCATCACCGGTAGTGAAGTCAACAGCTATAAAAAGAGAATATCAATATTAGGTTATACAATCAAATGTGGTCAAAGCAATGGAGATGAAGTCAAAATAGGTCAGTTCACTTATTCGCAACGCCCCCAAATGTAACAAAATGAGATATTAGAGAAACAAAAGACTAATGTTTGGAAGGAGGGAGGGAGAGAAAGAGTGGGATTAGAGAAAATAGATGTTTGTAAGACCTTATTAATATATCGGAACTTCACCTGAAAAGACGGTATCCCCTCGAATAGTTCCTTTCTCAAGATTTTCCTTGGACCCTCCATCTGTAGTGTATCTGACAATGGGAAACACATAGAAATGAATAATAAGAATGGAGATCTTCCTCTGATTACCCTAGATATTACACTTCTCCATTATCATGTTAAATTTAGGATTTTGAGGTGTATACTTGTGCATTAAAGTAGAAGTTGAAATACAATTTCATATTTCAATTTTAAACCAACCTACCCATTAAAAATTTCAATATCATATAACTTAACAAAATGCTACCATTGAACATTATCTAATTTATCTCTCTTGTTGGGAGTTTTGAGGTAGCCCAAAAGCAGGGGGGACTACACCAATGGGCCAAGCAACAAACCACGACAAGAAATTTCATCTTTACACAACCTTATGGCATCTGGTATATGAGTCTATTCTCTTATATCACCTTCATTTTAGCTATATATAGTTAATGTGCCCTTCACGTTTTGGACAAGATTTGACATATAGAGTGATGTTTAGACACCTATATGAGTGGCCCAATAGTCGGATTAGGATAGGCTTCAATATCATGTTGGAATAGAGGGAAAATCAACCCCAAAAGGTAGCTCGGGGTGGAGGATTACCCAAATCTTTATAAGCAGTACTTTGGCTATTTATCTAACAAATATGAGATCTTAACACAGCCCCTAGACACATATCTAGTTGATGTGGGAACTGGGATTTTAACAATCTCAGCTTTCAAAAGGCCACTCTAAAAGTGTACTGGGGGTAAGATCTAAATCATATTACAGCAGAATACATCAGTGCAAGAATGATGCACGATAGGCTTCAAAAACGTAAAAGCACATACAAAATAGGATCATGCCCAAGATGACTTCTAGCTAGTGTGATCAGGTGACGAAGATATGCTTTGTCATCTCCATAAGAACCGAACTCATTTTCAATCTGTGTCAAACAGTCATATGTGTCAATCTATATCTCCCTTTCACAAGATAAATGGTTAAAATTCAAAAGAGAAGACCTGCATAAATCTTAAAAATATTCTAACATGGCAACTTTAAGTCCTATACCAATACATAAATTCTAGCAATTAGGAACTCACAACAATTCCCCAATATCTTCGAATTAAGACAAACTATCTTCCACTACATGTTAAGAAATGATACATAACTCAAGTTTTGGAGAAACAAATAGAACGAAAAATGTTAGAATACTAGGACTCTTACCGTTTTTCGAGTCTTATGATGTTAGTGATCTTAATGGGGTGGGCTTGTACCAATCTAGTTCTACATATAATATTAGTAATATGTATTAGTGGTTTGCCTCTAAAACATATCATATTAACTATTCAGAATGACTCCTCATTTTCCATCGAATCACTATAATTTCATTATGGGAATTCTTCCACTTTCCAACATAACTACATAGACTTTCTGTTTCTGAAATGTGAAATCAGAACATACTATAACATATATTATGTTTCGCAAACATCTAGTATAATAATGCCAATCAGACAAATAGAATCAACCAATTCTACCAAAAAACATACCTGAACCATTATTATAGGGCCTCCATTGTCATAAAGTAGAGGAACAAATTTGGGAAGCAGGTTGCCCCACCATCTTTCAACCTTAAATACCAAACTATAATAAGTTCAAACCTCAATGATAATAATGTATAAAATGGAGAAGGACATACAGAAAATGTTTTAAAGCAAGTAGATGTTTAATGAATATCTAAGTTTTTAGATACACAATCTAGCATTGTTTACAAAAAGTTATCTGCATAATAATCATAAGGGTTTGTTTAACCTATTCCATATAAACCACTCAGACATTGTTACAGTGAAGCCACAAACAAAGTTCACATTTTCCTTTCAGATAAATAACAAATACTAGTATCCTAATATAATGCAATTCATAACGAGCATTGTATGGCTCCCACATAAAAAGAGAATAATGCAGCTATATAAGAGATAGAAATCTTGAATAAAAAAACATAAAATACAAATCCAACCACAAGATTAGTATTGTGAAGTTGGTTGCAAGGTAGATCGATGTTATCATAAGATATAATAAGGAAAGCATACCAGTTGAAGAAAAGTAGGATCAGATGATCTGGGTTTGGGCAATGGGTTCATTGAATATAACCAACTTGGGAAACCACCCCAGTCCCACTCTGAAATAAATCACTAACTATCATCATATTGAATTCTTGGTCATCATTCTTAACAAAGTATCAACATCAAGAAGATAGGTATTTAAGTTATGGGAGAGCTAACCTGCACATATGTATGGTCCGGCTCGAACCATCACAAGGAGATCAAGTTTGTGACAAAGGTTGAGGAATGATTCAATATTTGCAATACCCTCAAAAACAAGCTTTCCTGGTGTTGGTTCATGCAGATTCCAAGGAACATATGTCTGAATTGTGTTCAAGCCCAATGCCTTGGCTTTTAACAGTCTATCTTCCCAATACTGCAAATTAGAAAGAAAATGATATCACCATAAGAAAGCATTTAAAATAAGGAAGATTAAAAAGAGGTGCCAATTGCAATGACAGATAACTCCACTTTATTGTCCTGCTTCCACTTTAACATGACAGTTATTATGTCTGAATTATATCGAGAAACCATAGAAAGAATTCGTCTGCAAGCAAAAACTTTTCTAAGAACATTCTTCTATGCCCAAAATTGTCACCATTTTATTCTACATATCGCCTATTTCCTATCAGAGTAGTCAAAATTGGTGAATATAGTACAGAAGCTGCAATTCGTGCGCAGATCTCCATTGCCAATGACTTTTAAGTATGATATTTAGTTCAATCCTTGAGAATAACACGAAAAGAAGCAAGGATCTGATTGAAAGACCTTCAGAGCATAACATAGCTGGGGCAAGAGATCTACTATGCCTAAACTGATTGCAAATTTTCCATCATTTCTAATGAAGGCTTGATGTGGAAAAAAACTTCAAAACACATTGACTACTAATGACTTGCAAATTAACAGGCTGGCATCATCTACTAATTAACAAATAAATGTTCTACTTTAAAAAATAAAAAATTCAACAAAAATCCATCTCTTGTTATGCGCTATTAGCTTTTTCCTCGTGTCCCATCACTTCCAAATGTTGGTTAGTAAGTGCATAAAATTTAAATTTGAAGAAGCAATAGTATTGTGATTGATTACAATTTACAATGCTTTTATGATTTGAATGAATTATGGGCACTTTAAAAAATTCATTGCACTAAATTAAGAACTGTAAGCAAGATGTATACCTCAGGATGCACTCGAAAGTAATGCAAGTCACCACCGATAATCCGAAAAGGTTTACCATCTTTCCAAAACATATCATTTGCAATCTCAAACTTCCTATTGACCTGATTAAAACAATCACAAGGGAGCTCAGTTGGAAAACATAAAAAAACTACAGATCAAAATATCTCAAAATTGAAAACAGTATTTATATGATGATAACTTTTTTTTTTAATTTCCATAAAAACGGCTAAGAGTTAAACACATTTTCACTAACAAATATTACTCATTCAACAAGGGAAACTATTTAGAGCAACTACAATAACGTCATGCTGAATTATCCTGCCGATTTAGGAAGAAAACCTAAACAAAATTGCTAAAACTTAACATTATTATTTTTCTAGTTAATTTATTTCCGTTGACCAAGAAAGAATAGTTTGCTTAGCTTTTAATTAATTAATTAACAACCAGAGAGTTGATAAATCAAATAGGGAGCTAATTGACAATACCCAGAAACAAATTTAGAGAGAAAAAGAGAAACGGTGGCGGGAAAAGAGTAAAGGAAAGTACTTTTTTGGGATGAGAATGATGGGCATGTTGTTGGTAGTGAGAGGGAAGAGAAGGAAGAGGAGCGAAAACAGGAACAAAGGCACAAAATGCAATGAAAGACATGAAGATCAAGAGAAGGGTAGTTTTGGAACTTCGCTTCTTCGCCATCGCCAGCGGTATGGAAGCACCGGCGTTGGTGTTCTTCAGTCGGATTCTCATTCACACCAACTGCTAAAAATATTTTATTACAAACTTTAATTTATTATTATTGTTATTATTGTTTAATGCAATTTTGAACTATCTTCTTAATTTTAGTTCTCTTATTTATTTTAACTTTTTGCAATTTTGATCTTAATTTTTAAGATTTTAGATATTTTACTCGACTCTCTGTTTAACTTTTAATTTGAATGATGTGGCAATTTATTGTAGCATATTCATATCATATTTAACTTCAATTTTAATCCGTTATTATTAATACACTTATAATAGAGTGTAAAGGAAATTTATTAACAATGTAAAAAAAATTTATACTATCATTTAATAATAATCATTCAATTTTGCACATAACATAATGTAGTTTTTAAATCAGATAATTTTCAAACTAGTTGATATTGTGGTAGTATAAAGTTGTTTTACAATGTAAGTGCACTACTTTTATTCTCTTTATAATAATTTTTTTTACATCTATACTTACTTTTTGAAAATAAAACAAATTAAAAAATAAGTTAGAGATTCCGAATCAATAACCCTAAAAACATGGTTCATAGGAGGTTCATTGAATGTTGCTGAAGAACGAATATGAACCTTGACCCAGATAATCAAAAAATCCATTAACATCTCATTATCGCTATCGTTAGTATCTTGTTATCCATCTATATTTTTTCATCTATTTGTGTTTGTTGCATTGTGTTTAAAGGAAGAATGGAAGGGAATCGTGAAACCTAGTAATTATAAAACTCAAAGAAATCTCTATAATCTATTAATTTTGTCATTGACAAAAGAGCATGAAAAATACATTTCCAAATAAGTGATATGTGTTGTTTCTCATGTGTGTTTGCTTTGTTGCCTTTAAAATACTGTTTTTTTTCGCATTTGACCATGAATGGAGTTTTTTTCGTGAATGAAATAGTGTTGTACACAAACATTTTTTGTAGTTGTATTAGAGAATATTTTTGTGTGAGTCCATTTCTGTTCAAAAATGATCGTGCACATATTATGTTATTTTGTTTATGGTTTATTTGTAGCTTTATGGAATCAAGTGCTGACTTTTATAGGTCAACCATTGTTCAAAATGTTAGATTACAAATATACCATTGTGACATGTTTGTAAATAATCCTTGAAAAATGAATGTTCAAGGTCAAATTGATGAAATGAATTGGAATGTAGATTAAATGTCATATATGGATACAAGAAAACTGATAACAATTTTGGATTATAAAGAAATCAAATATTTATGGTATAGACACATGAACTTTTCACTTACTCACAAATTGAAGCCTCTTAACTTCAATGTTGATGTTATCCAATTTGTTGGAGATATGAAAGGTTATGAAGTTATAGAAACTCGTGTGGAACATCTTATTGATACTCCAATTATAATGAGAATGACTACAATAAGAAGAGACAAATTGTTGAGGAGGAAATCGTTATCGGTGTTGATGAATACAAGTTTGAGGGTGATGGTGAAAGTGAATATGATAGTGAACTTGAAGTTGTGGTTGAAGAAGGTGGACCTTGAAATTGTAGTTTGGGGAGCATCAATATCATATATCCACCCAAAACTTTAAGAGTGTGTATGAATGAGAGAATTATAATCTTTTAGGATAAAACTTTAAGAGTGTGTATGAATGAGAGAATTATAATCTTTTAGGATAATTTAAATACTTCAATATAAATTACCTTGTTTAGATAATAAATTTAGAGAATTTTCTAAATGAAAGAATTTAATGAGATATTTTTTCAAATATAAATTTAACAAAATTCAATTGAATTTGATTTTCATGCACTATTGGTATAAAAAATTTTGGATCTATGAGCTTTAGCTGGAAAATGTTAACTTTGAGCTAGACTCAAACGAGTAATTGGTTCCTTTAATAATGTTGGGGACGATGTATTTAACATTGGGTCCACCATTAAGGACAGTAATCATTAATTCTCTTTATTTTTCGTTAACTCTAAGGATGAGTTCATTGTAAGGCAAATAAATGAGGTAGTTCAAGTAAGGGTGTAAGGGATCATTTTAGTTTGGTTTTTGAGAGAAAATAAATTTGAACCAATAAAAAATAATTGGTTTGGTTTTGATAATCTTTACTCAAGAAATACAAACCAAACTAAACTGATGAAAAACTGATTGGTTTGGTTTTGTTTTGTTTGGTTTGATTGGGTTGATATTTTAAAAATATAAAATAAGTGAACTTTTATTCAAACACTATAGACTTTTTATACAATTAAAATAAGTATATAAGTTACAATAAAAAATTAAATTGATTAAATTGATTTGGTTTAGATCTCCGAGTTTATCGAGTCATTGTTTGATTCTTACAACCCTAAGTTCAGAACTTAGCGGGATATTTACCTCGCTTCAATATTTTTATTGATATTTCGTATTGTGTTGATCCTATTGTTACTAATGAAATGATATGAACAACTTTTCAAAATTTACAAACTTAACTCCTCAATTTTTACAAAATTTCATTTTGACCCAATTTTTAAAAGTTTCCATTTTGAACAACTTTTTTTTCAATATTCATATTTTTACCTCAAAATTTTTGAAATTTATAAAAATGACATAATTTTAAATAAGCAGTAACTCTACCAAAAGAACAAATTTTATAAATAAAAAGATTTTTCTAAATTTGTAATTAATTCCAACAAGGGTTCTCTCCTAAGTGTGAATCACCTGCAAATATATTTTCTGTAGTTATACCTCTATTATCAACTAACGGAACACACTTTTCACTCCTCAGCATAACCAGCTAATGATTTGGACAAAAAAACCAAATACTAAATTCACTCAAAATATTAAACATCGAAAAGGGAGCATAGTGCTTGCTTGGAGGCCGAGTGAGCTAAGGTGTTCCATATGATTATGTGGTGCATTAATAATGCAATTAGCTAGTTATAAGTTGCTGGTTTGTTGTCATATCTTGTTTTATGTCTTTGTTGGTGTTGTGTCCCTGCATATGTTATAAGTGCCGAAGAGCCATGGCCCCATGGTGCTATTATTAGTTTGATTTCTTGCTTAGTTGGTGTCTGGTGCATCTAATTGGTGTCGAGGTGTGCCATACCTTCAAAATTAGCTTATACTTCTATCATGTAATGTAATTGTGTGGCGTTTTGTCCACCTTAGAGTAATGAAAGAATATACAGAACCCAACTCATATATATTATTTATGTAGTTCTTTTTTTTTAGTCGATAATCAATCACTCTTTAATTCTAAAAATGTTCTACTAAAGAATTTAAGATGTTACAATAAGTAAACAAAATATTATTTTAATAGATTAATAATTTTTTTAATGCTTCTAATTAAAAGAGAAGTATTTATTTAAAGAATTGACCATGTATACCGAGGTGGAACCAACGTTAACAAATGTTTATACACATGATAACATCGTTAACAAATGCTTTCTTAATTTTTTTGTTTTTTGTTTTGACTTCATGCTTCTTTACTTTTTTTTATTACCATTTTAGTACAAGTATTTACTAGTTTCTTCGTTGAGAAGTTTATGTTAAGAGTTTCAGAAATAAAATTTGACAAAATATTTATAAATAGTGTCAATTTATAAATCGATTTTATGGAAGTTGTGTAGAATTTAATTTAAATTTTAAAAATATTTAATAATCATTTACATTGGTTTCTGAATCTTATGAAGTGCTTAGCACTGTTATAACACTTTGGTTTGTAGTATTAGCTGTAATCTCTTTAATATAATTTGATTATATGAAAAACACTAATTATCCTCTCTCAAACACAAATCTACACCTAAATCAAGCGAACATGCACACCATTGTCACGTGTCCTCCCATCACAAACAATCCAATGCTTTAAATCCAACCCATCCCAATTTCCCTACTGATCCATTGCACCAAAAAATAAAATAAATAAATTGCATATTCTTTGCTCAAACAAAAAAAATGTGTTATTGAATAAAAAAGAAGTTGTTATTATTGCTCAATGATACATCAAGCAGCCGAGAATTTGATCTTAAAGGCATTTCAATAGTAATTGATCTATAAGTACAAGTTGTATTCTCTCAAGAAGAGCCAAAATTCACCGGAGAGGTGTAAAATTAATTATGACTTATTTAGATATTATCAAGTAAAATTAATTTTGATTTCAACGTTAGTTTTAGAGTAAAGAGATATTTTGGTTTCTCATACAAAATATGAGAGAAAAATTAGTCCTCAACAAAAAAGATTATTTTTAGTCCAAACAAAAAAAAAATCAGGACAATTTAATTCTTGAATCGTAATTTGTCAGTGAATTGTATAGAGATTGATGATGTGTACCGTTAAGTCATTAACAACATATATGAATTTCCTACATGGCCTTTAACAAAAACATAAGAGAACAGTTTTTGACTATTTTTAGCTATATCAAGGACTGACTTACGTTCGACACATCGACGATATTTTAGCATTTCTACTGCCATTTTGTTTTTCTTTTCATGTTTTTGTTTCCAAATGGCAACTTTTTCCTTTCCATGATAATTTCGTTTCCTTTTCTTGGACTATTATATTACATGTGGATTGTAACATAATCCAATCTCACTTCAAAATCGAATAAAAAAATCGATTAAAAAAAATTGACAAAAAGACTAACGCGTTTTGGTTTATTTTTGTTATAGACTAAAAATATCTTTTTATTTGCCAAAAATTAATATAACCCACCTGTTTATGTGAGAGATAAAAAATGTCATTTCACTCTTAATTCTAACTTGAAATAAAGACTTATAAAATTTGAATTTAAACTTTATTTTTACACTAAAGTTTATTTATTTAACACACTTTTATAACCTAATATAAATCATGCACATCTCGTCTATTTTTTTTTTAATAGCAAATTATATTATAAACAAAATCGCAAAATTACAAGAAGTATTCAACTTTACATTACAAAGAAAAAACAAAATAATGAATCTCACCTATCTTGTAATCAACTTATTTTGAATGATGTTATTGATTTTTATTTGACTTGTGAAAGTAGAGTTATATGAAGGAAAAAATACAACTAGGGATCTAGTTTCTTTAACATCTGTAAAGCTACATGAACTACAAAATAAAGAAGACAAAGAAAGTGTGACAAGGACCGAACATGTTATTCCTATCACGACAGACATACTAACAACTTGAATTGAATCCAATGGCAAAAATTACAAAAAGACAAACTATTGTCAGAAAAGAATATTATGCCAAATCTCAATTTATTATAATTAAAAAGAAGGTATCACTACTCCATTCCAAATATGGGAAAAAATTATTGTCTATATAATAAAAAATTAAGAAATACTACCACGAGATGAAAATTGAATCATATATATCTATTATATATGCCCAACTCTGGTATACTGTCATAGATTCCTATTTCATTTTTACCCACATCATAGAATCAAGACTTTTTCTTAAAATTATTTCACAGGTGTCACTGCCATAAATTAGTTATATTATATATATATATATTATTAGTAGTTATCATCCAACTGTATAGAGGATTTAATTAATTATATTATATTATATATATATATATATTATTAATATAATATAAAAAAATTATCTTATAATTGTTAAATAATTAAAAATATTTGACTTTTATCATAATTATTTTCAAAAACATGTTTATTAATAGTTGCAATAAATTTACAGTGTAAATACATTTTACACATAAATATATAACAATGAGAGTCATTGTATATGACCCATACTTTTATCCACTTCTACTTTATGTATTTTCAATTATATTTAATTTATAAACAGTGTTTTGGTTTTATCTATATATGAAATATTGTGTTATAATATCTCAAAGACATAAATCTTTTATAGATCTTTTCTATATATACTTGTTTTTTGGTTTTTATTTGTAAAAAATATTTAGTAGAATTTAATTCCAAAAACTACATTTGATTTTAGTCCTATAATAGTTTATCTATGTTAATTTATTTATTTATTTATTTTTGATAAAATCTATGTTAATTTAATTAATCCTTATAATTTGTGGACATATTGATTTTAATTCCTAAAGTACGACATCAATTTTAATTTACACGACTAATTCAAACAAGTATCAAAAACACAAAATATTAACGCTCTTTGTAAGAACTATAAGCAAAAACTTAAGCCTAATAGAATTTGTCCTGGGTATACGAGCTAGTTGGCTGGAATTTGCATTGAATGTTAATTAATAATTTATCAATCAACAAATATGTGTTTTCGCTAATCTCGATTATAAGTAAAAATATATAACTTGAGACTAATTAAGAATTTAGTTACTATAACAAAAAAGTAATTATGTTCCTCAAATTATCCTTAATTAAAACTTCTTTCATAAAAATAAAATAAATTAATTAGAAAATAAAATACGTATCTATTAAAAACATTTTGGGAATAACATCATTAAATAGTTAAATTTACTTACATTTTGAACCACTAAATGCGTCTATATTTTTGTTCATTTATCATCAAGACGGATAAAATATAATGGATAGAATATCATAATCAATATCGCGGAGTGTGTTCAATTACCAACCAGCTAGGTTTCTTATATTTATTCTATGAATACATATTATTGCATTATATAACTTATAATTTAATTTATATTTTGTTTTATAGCATCGATCAATTAAATTATATCATTAATAATATTTGATTTTTGTTTTAACTATTTATAAAGTTGTCCACATAATTATGATATAAACTCTAAAACTTAAAAAAAAAAAAAAAATTGAAGGTCATGCATATTTCTAAAATAACTGCATATATATATATATATATAAATAAGAAATGGAAAATATTGGGATTCGAAGGTCCTTCCCTTTGGGAAGATTGAGAAAATAAAAGAAATGAAAGAATATATACACCAAACTAATTAACTAATTACCTTTGGAAGGCTTTTGTTGATGATGAGAAGAAGAAGAAGAAGAAGAGTTGATGCAATTTTCCATATCAGCAATAGTGAGTACTATATCACTATGAGATAGAGGTTTAAGACCCAAAAAATCTCTTGTAAATCCATCACTTCCTCCTTCACCACCATCATCAATTTTTGAAATAGTATTTGAGTTAAGAATATTCCCAGCAAAAGCATCCTCATTAAAAGAAGTGAAAGAGTTTATGATGAAAGCATGATCAAGTAGTGATGTAGTTGTCATTTCTTCTTCTTCTTCACACATATTCAAACCAAAATTACCATTTGAGGTTACCATGTTGTTGTTTTTGACAGAGTCAACAACAGACACGTGACCATGTTGGTGGGTCCCACTGATGAATGTTTGTGATGAGGTTTTTGCACCCATCTGTGCTGCTTTCTGCAACAATGCTGTAGCTGACATGTGAGCTGAAGATGATGGAAGAGTAGTTGTGGGACCATTTCTAGGGTTAGGGTTTTCATGGATGCTTAAAGATTCACCAAGCCAAGAGGGTATTTCTATTTCTTGTTCTCGAATTAAAAAGTTCAAATTTTGATTCTCTTTCTTTAATGGGAAAACTTGATTCATCATGTGGTTGTGGTTGTGGTTGTGTGTTGGAGAAAATATCACAGCCCTTGAACTTTCCTCTGCTAATGCATCACAGAAAGCTCTGTGAGTTATGAAACTGTCCCTCCTGAAATTCATATATAAACAAAATTTAACAATGTCACTAAAATGTTATAATAGTCAACAAATTCATATTCACTCTCTCTCTCTCTCTTCTTCTTTTTCATTTTGTAGTCTTATGCTCTCATTGAGTGTACTAAAAGACAGATAGTCCATGTTGAGTGCATTAAAAAAATTCCTTTTTTCATACCAACAATTTCAACTTTCTTTCAATGATCTATGTGTTTAGATAGCTAGGTATCTAGCTACTACTAGATCAATATCAATGTATTCAACCCTTCTTGTGTATTAATCAACAAAATAGGATTTTTAGTCCTTGAAATTGTGAGTAGCTAGGTGAATTTGGTTATTCAGATTTGTGAAATAACAATTTTGGTCCTTTAAGTTAGAAATTATCCTTCAATTTAGTCATTTTTTTCAAAATTTTGCATCACAAATTTTAAAGGTTTAGTATGTTTTATTGGTTATGATGATTGTTTACTAAAAAAATATTTTGACAGAGACTAAATTGATTTATATTCATTAATTTAAGAGATTAATTTAATATTTTGTAAATTTAATAGACTAAATTCTATTTAGTTCATGTTTATTACATTATATGAAATGGATGTTTAGATCGACAAAAAATTATACTAATACTTCTGAAGTTTCAACAAACTACGATAACATTATGATTTTGTCAAATTTACATTTACTGTGATTATAACAAACATGCACACAAGAATAAAGAATGCGGTGATTATTTGATTTGTAATGATTTAGTTTAGATTAGTTATTATATTTATATTATACTACCTTGAGAAGAGGGTTCCACAGTCACATTTGTATTCTCTTGTACCACATGTTTTGGAGTGAGCTTTCCAATCTGATTGAACTGCATACTTCTTAGAGCACTTGTCACATTTCCACTTCTTCTCACCGTGCTTTCTGGAGAAGTGCTTCTTGATACCAGTTAGGTCTCCTAAGGCTCTTGATGGTTCATGGTGCACACAAGTTGGTTCTGGACACACATAAACTTTCTTCCTAATTATCTCATTGTTTGTTCTCTGCTTCAACTTCCATGGTAAATTGTGTCCTCTTCTATGAAGTTGAAGATTCTGTTCTCTTTGAAATCCTTTGTTACAGATCTCACAAATGAATCTGTTTGTTGCCATAAGTGTCTTTGGTGATAAAGCTATAACTTCAGCTTCTGGGTCTAAAATCAATAATAATCAAATCAAATAAAAAACAAAACAACAACACATGTTTAAATGCATGTTTGTCAATATCCTAGTGTGATTTTCTTAAAAATTATATTGTGGAACTTGAATAAAATCATGTGATTTCCATTTAGTGTTATTTAGTGTTTGTTTGATTTTGCGGTAGAATTGTCAAAATCTCGATGAACTATAATGATTTTACAAAAACTATAGTCAACAAAATCACAGTAGTTCAGCGAGATTTTGTCAGTGCTACCATGAAACCAAACATATACTCAGTCAAATTAACGGTGAATCTAACATATACTAAATAAACAAAAAAACAAAATATGCTAGAACTTAACAAAATAAACCTGGATTGCCAGGAAGATTTCTCCTTTTCTTAGAAGGAGCTTCATCATGAGTTTGAGTTTGTTGAGCAGAAAAGTTTTCAGTTATGTTGGCTAAAGAATTAGCACTAGCTTCACCAGATGCAGAAGTCAAATTAGACATGTTTTCTTCAACTAATGTTTTCTCCTATGTTTGGAGTAATTTTTTGAATCCTAAGACAGTAACATGTTCAATGGATCTGATTTTTTTTTTTTCTTATGCTACAAGTCTTGCTGTTTCTGGGATCTGCAAAAAAGGGTTACCCAAAACAGAAAAGAAAAAAAAAAGTGAACTTTAGCACAGACAAAAACTAGTGAGTAGTGAGAGAAAGATCAGAGCAAGTTAAAGATGCAAAATATGATATACAACTCATGAATGAATAGTCTTTGAAATTATTGTCCCCAGCAGATAAAACAAAAATGAATAAAAAGTAGAGAGAGAGAGAAAAAAAATTAATTGTTTCCACTACAAAATCATATTGAAGTATTAAACTTCAATTGTTTCCACTACTTGTTTGAAATTAGTACTAACCCAAGAGAAAAAAATTGTTTTTTTTTATACACCAAGAAAATTATGTGATTGCCACACTAATCATGAAAAAAAAAAAATGAAGACCCAATTTTTCAAAGTTGAAACTAAGAGAGAGAGAGAGAGAGGAACCCAAAACAACAATACTAGAAACAAGAAAAGCAATATAGAGAAACACTAGCTATGGTATAACTCTGACGTTGCTGTTTCTGTCTTTTTCCTCTGTTCTCTTTCTTATAATCTCTGAAAAATCGTTTCTTTTTCTATTGTATTGTATTGTATATAAATATAATATGCCTGAATTTAACTGAACTCAATTTTTTGGCTATAATAATAAACTTTTGCTTATAAACACACTCATACTCCTTTTTCTGTTGTAAAGTAAGCAGAAAAAAGGGAAGAAAAAGCAAGCATGTAAAAAGAGGGTATCATTTGTATATGCAGATAGACATGTAGTAGATCCATAGGCATATTGATATTGATAGGTCCACTTTATGTTTTATAATAATTAATATCATCATTCATGGTTAATAGTCCTTCCTTACTTTTCTACAATTTACAGTAACATGATTGATCCATTGATTAGCTTGCATGTCTAAAAAGTTTCTACCTCTTAATTAATTCTTTTTTCACTCATCACTATTATCATTATTGTGTGTTAATTACTTTTTTGCATTGTTCGTTTTGTTATCATTGTTACTATTGACTACACTGAAGTTTGGTTGAAATTTCTGACATTTTTTGCATGGTTACATACTTACATTACATGAATTAAAGTATTGGACACATTTGTTACTCCTTGTGCTTTACAGTGAGTTACAATTTGATTATGTGTATAAATGAAAAATAAGAGAATAGTAGAAATTTTAACAAATTAATATTATTTTGCTAATAAATGTCCTGATGATACTTTTTAAGAAATCTTCAAATGAAAATGTTGCATTATAAAAAACAAAATTTGGATTTTTCAGAGTACATAAATCCAAATCCAAATTTAAGTAACGATTGAAATACATAATAAAAATAAAAATAAAAGTCATCTAAATGTAATGCTGAAAATATATTTGTGACTTTTATAAATATAAAATAGTTTATATTACAAAAGAAAAAATTAAATTTTTTATAAGACATGGTTTAAGTTGATTCTCACTTAACAAGTTTTTTACATCATTGTCATCAATTCAATTGTAAAAAACGGATAGTTTGAATAGCTTAAATCGTTAATTTAGAATAAAGGACCCAAAATCGTGAATGAGTAAATATAAGAGACAAACTTTATTCAAATATTTTTGCTTTGAGATAAACATGGTTATTCATAGTCATAGGAGGTTGAGTGTGATTGCTAAACTTGAGAATGGACCAAGTGGATTTTTTAAGGATAAATGTTAATTTGTGTACGTTGATATCTAGGAATTGAACCGTAAATCTTTTTACTAGGAGTTGCTTTCTTTTTATTTCAATATTAATAACACACTCTACGATTTACACGGATTCTTTTCTATTTGTTGCAATTTTTATTGATCTCACCAAATTACGTTAATTTCATATAAATTAGATAAGAACATTATGAATAATTTTAACCAATAAAGAGTGTGCTGCAAGGTTCTTGATGAAATGCAATTAAAAAAAATTGTAAAAAGAATGACTTACATTGTCTGTGTATAAATAATTAAACTCCTTTGCTCCACAAATTTTTGCAAAATAAAATAAATTTGATAAATAAAAAAGTAGCCAATAATGTTTTGGCAAAAAGTATAAAAATTTATATTTCATTGTGATCTAATTTCTATAATTGCCAAATATAGGCGTATATCCAAATACTTTCTCATGCAAAATATAACCAAGCTCTTGCCCTTGCTCAACTTGTGTAAGGAAAAGTGTTGGGTTAGAACTTTCACCTAAGCATAAGCCAAATCTCCTCCGCAGAATATTCTTCATCTACATTAAAAAATGAGAAAAACAATCAAAGTTTGAACTGAACCACCAACCTTAGAAAGAATAAAAACAACACTTTTGCTAAACACACCCCTGTTTTTTTTCTAGTTACACCAAAATAAGTTGCTTATGTGAACTGAGTTCACGTAAAATTAAGTTCGCGTACATAGTAAATTAAGTTCACGTAGGATAGATAAATTGAGTTCATGTAGCCTATTTGGATGCAACCGGAAGAAAAATGAGTATAACCAACAAAAGTATAACAGTAAATGAAAATGGGATGAAAACTAAAAATAAAGAAAATCAATATGACATATTCAAAACAAGCAAAGATAGGGGGAAATGCAATACTCCTATAAGGCCACCTGCTATCAAATTACCGCTCTCGGACCATTCACGTTTAGATGTCCAATCTTGGACGTGAAAGTGAAAGGGGTGTGTTAAGAGCCCCACATTGGATGCAATAAGGTGTGACAAAGTGTTCATAAGTGGGGGTTGTGTAGGGCCCAACACAAATTCTAACATACTTTCCACACAGAATAAATTTTACAACATTAAAAGTTTCCTTCCATCACTTTCAATTTTTTTTAATAAGACGAATAGCATATACAATACCATGTATCACAAAACAAGAACATTGAAATGTTTTCACATAAATAGAGGGGAAATTTTACTTGCACAAAACATTCAATAATGATTTTGACCTACACCGTATAAAAAACAGAGAAAAGAATTGATAATTTGCATAACAATGAAGACGCATAATCATACTTCAACATGCTTAGTAAATGCATGTATGGAACCTTGGGTCTCATTATTTAGGGACCTAATTACAAATTGGTATGGGGAAAGGCATAGGGGATAGAGTGACATGTGTTTAACTCTCCACACAAACAAAATAACAACTAACATTTGTCATTGAAAATTATTTTAGAACATAGACCTATTTAAAATTCTCCAAATAGTTTAGAAAACTTCAGAGTAATTAAACCTTAAACCAAATTGTCAGAATGGGAAAAGTATCAAAACTAGTCACTTTCCAACTCCAAATTTTATGGATGAGGTGAAAGTTGAAGAGGTTGTTCAGGTATTCAAAGACAATTGTTTGGCAGATTATAAGGTTAGAATAAAAGGGTGTAGTACTAGAAAAGGGGCGCGTGTGCGCACACACATATATATAAGATATAGCATTTGAATAGAACATTGGTTGTGTTTGGATTGACTTATGAACAACTTATCTGAGTTTTACTGGTATAAGCACTTGACACTTGACAGGATGTTTGGGAGAGTTTATGAAAACAACTTATAACATGTCCATAAACTATTTTCAGCTAACCTCGATAAGCTTTTATGGATAACTTGTGAAAACAGCTTATAACTTACATGATAACAATTAGACCATATTTTTTCTCTGACCATAAAAATAGCTTATACATAAGTGTTTATACAATGAGCACTTAATTAAGTTGTATATCAAACATACCCTTAGTATGTGCAATTATTATTAGTAAGAAAAGGAAACCCCTTTGTGAAGGGGAAGCACTTTGAAGGGAGATTTTACTTTTGTTCAATTTCAATCAAACAAAAAATATCATCAACTCTTTGAGCTAATTCCTTCAGAGCTTCCTATCATGTTTAGTAGTAGTGTTATTCACCGACTACAAATTATAATCAACCATTACACCAAAAGTTATTTCATAGTGATATATGATTAGCTATTAAGTAAAGAATATAGTTTGAACTGGAAATAAGTTCTAAAAACTTATCTTCAAAGTAACAAAAGATGACTAGTAATATTTAAGGATATGATGACAAGATATATATGAATACCTTCTAAACAGTCACAATCTCGAAGTCTTCATTCTGAGAGAAACGCCGGAAATATGCAGTTATATGGTCAAGGTTGTTAATGAATATTTTGTATGTTGATCCCGCACGTAAGTTCAGTGACTTCCATTTACTAATCGATGAACGCTCTTCTTTCTCTGGCATGACAGCAATCCCACAGGTAACCTGAAAAACAAATTGGTTAAAACTTTTTCGCTTTATAAACAACCAAACTACACTTCACAAACAATTCAAATCTCTTCATACCTCAGCTGTAGAGAAAGATAGTTTGGTATCATGATGCCCCCGGATCATATTGATCGAACCATGTGAAGTCATTTGTCCCCGCCTCTGATGAGGTTCTTCAGATTGATTATTCGGTTCGCGGATATCAAAGGTCAAGTCATCCACAGAAGGAATACTAAACTCAAAGAAGGCACAAGGACTAAAATATAAGTAGCTGAAATTGATAAGCTGTGGTGCAGCAACGACAATTTTACATTTAAAACGGTTGCACGTTAGAGTCAAGTGATTGAGTCGCGGAGCTGATATCACAAAATCCTTAGGTACCAATTCCGACTTAAAGCTCATTTTACTCAAGTGCAGATTCTTTAAATTGACACAGTTTACAAATGGATTCAGAGAGTCAATTCCTGTACAACTCAGAGTCATGTTGCTGAGACTCAAAGTTGTCAATGTTGTAAAACCAAAAAGATTTGCTAAACAGGCAAATGAATTTGAAAATTCAGCTCTATCAGGATCGACCGTAAAATGTTCCAAATGCAACAACTTCTTCCTCGGTTCGCAAGTTAAAGGCAACGAGACATTTGTAGGATGGCAATTTTTTAACTCGAGCCTTTTCAAGGATTGGCAGTTAAACAATGACAAAGGGATGTCGACGGGTGGGCTGCCACAGATTTTCGCCAGAAGATTGATTCTGATTTCTTCGATGCCATGGGACGTTGCATGATCAATTACCTTATTAAATAGATTTTGATCTGTAGCATAATCTACACTAGCGCGGCAGTAAGTAAGAACTTTGACAAGAGACGAATCTCGACGGGAAAGGACCCACAGAACAAATTTCTTGAAATCAGCCAACCGATGGAACGATTTACTGTTGAAATTTAGGCACGGAATTGAAGTCCAAAGATTTCTCCACCTTTTCGACAAAACACAAGTTTGAACGGCTTCCTTGGTTTCCATAAACGACAAAATATGAAGTATGAGGCAATCAGGCATATCATCAAATTTGTCTTGGCATTTCACCGCTTCATTATTATCTTTAACTTGATGTGCCGATATCGATAGTTTTGACTTCTTCAAGATAGGACCAGATCCTTGAAAAACAGCTTTCTTCTGCATACCAGCTTCACGGCATTCAATTGAATTGATTGTGTTATTGATGGTGTCACTCATACTCTCATTAAATCACCACTCTCCAAACTTCAAAATTAATATACTCCACCAAGGCTTAATTCAGAAGCAATGCTACTCCTAATTATAATCTGATAAATTCAGTTTAAAAAATTACAATATGATAAAACAAATGAAAACATTAAGCTAACAACTAAAAAAAATCCCTTGAACACTCAAAAAGAGATATTGAAAATAAACATTAAACATAAGCTTCGGTGCATATATTTGACTTAATAATAATAATAATAATAACCTGAGATATTTGAATCATGAAATTTTAACACCGATATCCATCATTCATTGATTATTGAAATTGCCATTCATCTCTATAAAAATTTTGGATTGAAAAAAAAAACTCCCCAAAACCCATTGAGAAAGTTTTAATTTTTCCTTGACCCAGTTGATATCTTTATGAACAAAGTTTAATACTTAGTTCTAAAAATTCATATAAAACTAAATATCATTAAAACAAAAAAAATCACAACAAACCATAAAGTTCATGATAACAATCAAGATGAAAACTTTACCATTCCAATGAATAAAAAGAGGTAGAAACCAAACAATAAAATAAAAATAATAAAATGGGCAGTTGAAAAAATAAAGAAGAAAAAAAGAAAAGAATACCTTTGGAGAAAAATATGAAGAGTTGAGGAGAGTATGTTTTGTTGCTGCTGATGTTCAAAACCAAACATAAACAATAGCGGCGACCGTGTGTCTCTCTGTATCTCTCTCTCTCTCTCTCTAGGCTCTCGAGAATAAGAATTGGTATTGAAAAAATGGAATTGGAAACGAAACAAATTCGGACAAACTTTCACAATTCACTCTTTTTGCACAATGCTTACCTTTTCTTTTCAAAAAATACCTTTATTTTGATTTACCTTTAAATATTGTTTATATAAAAAAAAAATATATATATATATATATCACTTTTTTTTTTATTTAAATATTATTAATTCTTACAGATATGGCATTTTGCTTTTGACATTTTTTGCTCTGTTTTAATATTTATGCTATAATAAGTCATTTAAATATATATAGTATTTGATTTTAATTTTTCAATTCAAACTATATAAAAACAAAAACGAATATTAAACGTATATTCTTGGGATTAGTTCTAAGATGATGTTTAAAACACTAAATATTTTACATTTCTTTTGTTAAATAAATTAAAAAGGATATAAAGGGAATTTAAAAAATTAATAAACCTTTCAATTTGTTATTTTTATTTATGATTCAGACCAATAAAATCACCAAACGTAGTCTTAATATAGAATCGGAGTTAGAATTAATCATATTAGGTAATTTGTTTTAAGAGCATATTAGGTAACTATATGTGTTGTTTAATATCATAATAAAATATGTTTTATATTTTATTTTTTAGTTTATATGTGTTTTATATTAATATAAATATGTG
>JBBPBQ010000003.1:47839534-47868742 GCA_037974755.1 Cicer yamashitae
CAAACACAGAGGTATAATCATTACAACACAAATGTTATATTTATTATCGAAATCGATTTACCACCAAAATTACAAATAAACAAGGCTGTGCAATATTATAATTAACTCTATAGATATATTAAAAAAAAATAAGCAAAATATTCTTCTTTTTTTTTTCAATTAAATTTAAGGTAAAAAAGATATTACTTCAGTTTAAAATAAAAAAATGTTAAAGTTCAGTGAATATTTATAAAAAAGTTTATGAGTGGACATATTTTACATCCCAAATCTTGAGATAGAGGTTATGAATTTTGTACTTTTGTGGACTTACAATTACATAAATTTAAATATTTGAATAGTCTAAATTTTAATATTAGTATTTAAAAAAATATTTTAAATTTCGTATTATTCAATCTTCCTCATACAACTAATATGATTGAAATTTATATAGAATCCAAATTTCCAAATCGTCCTCTACAATATCATTGAGAGATATTGAGGCCAAAAGTGTTGCAACCTTACGTACACAAAATATTCTAAATATCTTTTTTTCACAAAAGCTTCTAAATATATGCTTTGAAGTAAAAACAAAAATGCATTGAAATATAAAAAGAGTCATTTCATCTAAAGTTTAATTAAAAGAACAAATGTTTGAGTTATTCAAAGAAACACGAGAATGGCAAGAAGACGAAGATAGATCTGCCATAACTTTTGAATCAAGTTAGTTGAAAAAAAAAAAACAGAGAGAGAGAAAACTTCGGTATAAAAGGAAAGCAATAATCTCTAAGTTGGAGACATAGTTGAGAGATTTGCTACAAAATTGGTTTTGAAACGTTTTGATCTTTTCATAGTTCATAAAGTGCGACACCAAAAGACATTTGCCATGATTCAAGAATTCTACCACATGAGGCAAGTTCCATTCAAGTTAAAATATAGAGGATACTACAAAACAATTTTTTAAAGAAATATAACAATGATGATTTGTCATTTTATTAGAGGTTGTTGAAAAAGTCATTTAAATATTTTGTGGAAGACGTGCAAGAGTGGGTGGAAAAAAATTGATTCTATAACTTCCTATGTTTTCGTTATTTGTAGTTTCGTATCATATATCTATATCGTTTTTTTAAAAGATATATTGAAAAGTAAAAATATGTAGAATATTATTGAAAAGTAAAAATATATACCGTAAATAATATAATGTTCGGTATTTTATCTAGGTAATACTTTTTCCAAAATTAATTATTATTTTTTACGATGATCAATGTTAGGAATTAATTTTGTTAATATTGTTAGTATTTTGTTTAAGATGAGTATTTTTCAAAATTAATATATATCAAAGTATTATATTTTTCGTCAAAATTGTCCGATGGCTAGACTTGCATGTCTTAAGTATGAAATATTTCATATTCAAACACATACCAATTGAGTTGTATTTTCGAGACGTCAAAATATTAATATTTATAGCATGTTAAAAGGTTAATGTGTAAAATATTTAAAAAAACGGTGGGAGGAAGATTCTCACCATTGTCGTCTTAATATTTTTGGAAACCCTGCTCGAATCTAAATGTTGAGTCCCTAAAATCACATAACCCTAACATAAATTCAAGATTCATTTTAGAGTATTCAATGTACAAAATTAAGAATATCAATGTAATTTTTCAAATATTAAAGTATATTATAATAAAAAATTGGTACCTTTCCTAATTAGAGGTTTGTGCCAATGTTCTTGTTGCACGGATTGATCGACACACATTTACACATATGAAATGATAAAACTAGAGCCACCTTGAGACTATAAACTAAATACCATATGACCCCACTAAACTAATGGACTCAAAAGTGAGGAGATAAAAGAAGAAAGAAATAAGATTTTTATACCCTGTACCTCAAATTATCCTTCTACTCCACAAACTGAAAAAAAAAAAGACATAAATGTCCTCATATAAATATTAAAACTTACTATTTTTCACCCTTCCACCATTTGAGTGTGCCGGTACAGAAGTGAGTACCAAAATTGTTTTCCGATACACTTACACTCCGGAAAACTCAAGTTTTTCGGTACAGAAGACAATTTCTGGAAATCTTATTTGAAGTTTTCCGGAACTATTGGAAAACTTATTTCAACCTTTCTGGAAAATATACAATACCAAAAAACTTTTTTTGAGATTGCCGGAAGTTATCGGAAAACTTTTTCAGAAGTTTTTTTTAATTTATATTATTTTAATTTTTTATTACTTTATTATTTATTTAATTTTTTTTTAAACTTTTTTTTTAAAAGATGTGCACCGGAAAACTTTTTCACTAGTTTTCGGGTACATGAGTTTATTGATACACAACTTTTTTAACCTTTTTAACCTCCTGTATCGAAAAACTTTTAAAAAGTTTTTCGATAAACACCTTTTTAACCTTCTATATAGAAAAACTTTTTTAAAGTTGTCCGGTAGACACTTTTTAACCTTACCGAAAAACTTTTTTTAAAGTTTTCCGGTCAACCTTATGTACCGGAAATCTTATAAAAAAGTTTTCGGTAATTTCCAAAAATCTTTTATGTATTGGAAAATTTGAATTATTTGATAGTTGGTAAAATAGTAAAAATAAATAAAAAAAAAATTGATATTTTTAAAATATTGTGGGGTATAGGTAAAATTGGAGGTATAGGATATAACTTTCAAGAACTAAGAAGACAATATTACCATGTAGATATTGGGCCTCTGCGTTCACGTCCGAAAACACACTTATTAGGATAGAAGGCCCACAAAGAAATGGGTATTAACCTTGTTCCGGATGACATAAAAAGAAGGAGGAATGTACCGTGTACCCCCCTCCTATACCTCTCACCCCTCCATTTTAAAGGAAATACCAAAATACCTTTTTTTTACTATTTATAAAAAATTAAAAAAAAAGTTACCAGTCCCCACCACCAATTGAAATTATAAAAAAATTTAAAATATTCGAATATTTGATAAATTCGAAATAAAAAAAAGTAAGAATTTTTAATATTTTCGGAACTTTGCCTAAAACAAAACCTTCGAAATTGTTTTTCTCAGGAACCTTCGAAACTTTGGTTCAACCTGAAACATTCGAAATGCAATTTCCAGGAAATAACCTGAAATTTTGAAGCTTTTGATTAACTTGAAACTTTCGAAACGTGTTTTCCATAAATTAAACAAACTTTCAAAACTTTCGATGAATTCGAAAGTTTCGAAACGATGTTTCCCAGATTTTTCCAGAAAACTCGAAAGTTTCGATGAACAGCTGCTTCGAAGGTTTCTAAAAATTCGAGTTTGTATGTTTCGAAACTTTCTAAATTTTCGAAATGTAATCCTTATGTCGAAAATTTCTAGATTTGGAAACTTTCGAAAATTTTCAGATTTGGAATTTTTCGAAACTTTCCAAATTTTCGAAATGTAATCCTTATTTTGAAAATTTCCAAATTTGGAAACTTTCGAAATTTTTTCAGATTTGGAAATTTTCGAAACTTTCCAAATTTTCGAAATGTAATCCTTATTTCGAAAATTTGAAACTTCTGAAAATTTCGAAAATTTAAGACTTCCGAAACTATCATTTTTAAAATTTATTATAAATTGTTAAAAGGATAAAATTGTATTTTCATATGTTTTGAGGGGGTGGCAGGTATAGGTGTGGGGGTGCATGGTATAATCCTAAAAAAGAAGCCTTGAAGGCCCACAAAGAAATGGGCATTAATGCCTCTTAATTTTAAGACTATAAAAATAGTAAATTTAAGTACATTTTTTTTAATAGAATTGGAAGTATATTTGAAAAAATAAAAATAAATGAATCTAATAATTTAAAATAAAGAATATAGAGTATGCCACTCTAAGGTAAATTAATTTTACCAGTCAACTAGAGTTACATATTAATATATTTTTAGAATCATTTAATACAATAATTACACTATAAATAATTGTAATTGACTTTCGCTGTAAAATCGTTTTACACTAACACTCATTAATCTCTTTAAAATAAGATTTATATTTAGGATATTTTTTTTGTAATTAGCGAAATAGTAGTAGAGAGTGTTGTTGCGTTACTGTTCTGCCAATAAAGCTTGACATCATTGATGATAATATATAAACAATTTTACTATGATTGCTCGAAACATCATGGTTCCAGAATCCACACCCAAATGATAAGTTGTTCCTTATTTTTCCGATGAACAAAATATAATGAGAAGTTATTGAAAAGAGTGTACAAATAAAAAAGAAAGAGTTACATGGGCAATCACACATTGTGCCACTATTTAGAATCTTTGGCCGACATACCTAGGGAGTCATATCAACAATCATCTCAAAATGTAACCATAAATTCAGCTCACTGTATCCATAGAAACTAAATCAGATTGATCTTAACATAGTGGTACACAACCCCACATCAACTAACAATTTTTGATTTTTTTACTGAATTTTAATTTTTGGTGTTGTTCTATTATCGAATCCTAATCCTTATCAATAATATTCAATAATATATTTGAGAGTGAAGAGACAAAATTAAAAAGCTGACATCTCTTGTTAGGATGCAATAGTGATTGTCAAAAAAAAGATATTATAGTATTATGTATACCATTACTATAAAATAAAATAATACATATACGAGTGCATTAGATAAAAAACAATATTTGTTAGGGCGCACGAGATACATGTGTTATTTATATTTTTTAAATATATTTCCAATTACTACTTCTAATTTGGGGGATGAAATCATTGTTACCTTCTCAAAATTTACTCATTTTGTATTAGTAAACATTACTGTGAAGGAATTATTTATTTATAATATATAATTTATTTACTATTTATATTTAGCCTCTAATTTCGCCATTGCACCTAACAAAGTATCATGTTTTGAGTCAGTTTAGCCCGTATTTATGTTTTAAAAAAATCTACATGTATTTATATTAAAAAAATTATTATTAGGTGAATTTGAATATGGATATCTTGATTCTAAGTATGTGATTAGTTTAACTGCAAGAGATTTTAATAGAGGGGAGAAGAGAAAATAAGAATATAAATATGTTTAGTTCTAAAGAAAGGAGGAGAGAAAAAGATTTTTAATGTTTTTGTGTTTGTTTTAAGAAGAAAAAAAAAATTTAAATAAATTTTTAACTATATTGAACTCTTCCCACCCCTCCCCTCCCCTCAAAATCCTTCTAAAATAAAGGGAGAACAAATTAAATTCTATAAGAGATTAGTTCTCTTCCCTCCCTAATTATCTCCCCTATTAAAAATTAAACCAAATACATTTTATTTAAAATATTTCATCGATTCTCATCCCTTCCATCTATTTTGAATCAAATAGGTTGAATATTTCTTTTTTGGTCAAAGAAATTCCATTTGAACAGCCGGGTGGGAAACACCTAAGGCCCAATACACCTTAAAAGAGTTAGTAAGTCTAAGAGGCAAACCATAGAGTCCAAATTACACACCCAAAAGATTAAAAAGAATGACTTTTTTTAATGAAAAAAAATGCCTTCTTCTTTACTCTAATATTCAAAAGTTTTTAATGTGTTTGGATTGAATAATCTAAATGTATAAAATACACATTTAAATTAACATATGTATTTGTAGACTTTTGAGAAAATTAAAGATGAAAAAAAAAATTAAAAGACAAAAATGGCCTTAAGTCCCGTGTCTTACTTAAAAATGTTTTTTTTTTTTCAAGCACAAATCTAAAATGGAAATTCAAGCAAATAAATCAGAAATCTTTTCTAGTAACTTTGAAATTCTACTCACAAAATGCTGGGTATTATTACACTCACGAGAAATCTCAACTTTATCTCCTTTAAATGGATATGCATTAATTGACCTTATAAGAACTGGCATTATGGATCAAAAAGTAAGTTGAAAACGTCGACTCACATAATCTTCATATCTATTGGGATTTGTTGTAGATAAGAACAACACACACACACATAGTTATTATAACCATAGTTTTAAACGAATTAATAAGAAGCAATTAAACACAATCAAGTATTACTAGAAAAAAGTTATATCTAATTAAGCAGGAGAGCAACTACATCTATTCATGCTCCTCAATCCTAGGAAGGGTACGTGGAGTCTAGAATGTATAATTTTTTGTTTTTTTTATAGATTACTCATGTAAAAAAAAAGCTAAAGATATATAAGAGTATAGAGTTACATATGGATTGATATAATATATAGTTACATACTCCTTTCACTTGTTTCCTGTGTTTCTTGGTCAGCCACCGCACACCATATGCAAATCCAATCACACATGCATCCACGTCAAATACCTCGACAATTTTGACTTAGTTTTTGGATATATATTTGATTTCTTTGTCTCTTTTGTTTAAATATATATATATATGCCACGATATATGCATTACAATAATAATTTAATTTACTAAAGGGATATTAAGAGATCTCTCAAAAAAGTTAAACCCCTTGTTTGGACATAATTAAGATTTGTGATAATACATTGGCCAAGTTTTACATATGAATGTTAAAAATATATATTAATATATAAACGTGAGCAAGTTGCACACAACCATAGAAAAATCATTATGAAAGAAAAGTAACTATTAATAATAATAAATAATAATACTCTTTGTATTTTGTTGACTATACGATGAAATCCATTGACAGACCGAATGTTATTAGTTCTCAATACACTCCATCATAGTTGACTTTTGACAGCCAAGAAAACTTGAGATATACATAATTTCGTGGATGCTTCTTTCTTTGATTTTTTCTTTCTAAAAAATTGTTTATTAATTGGAAAATTAATCACTTCTTGGACTTGTGTTCTTTTCAATTTGCGATCGAATAATAATTTTTTATTATGCATAAATGGGAACACATGAAATAGTATATAGTTAAAAAAAAACATTTATGGTACACAATGCAGCTATAATTAAATCCAACTATATACTATTATTTAGTTGCGCGCATTAAATTTATAATTTTTTAATTATTGAAATAGAAAAGTCAAGATTGAAGACATTTTGAACCAAATTGTTTATATAGTTTGAATCTATAAATAGATAGAAGATAGAGCACAAACTTCACACACCTCACCTTACTCTCTTAAACCACAATGGCCATATCTTCAATTTTATTCGTGACTTTCTTCTCTCTCATGTATGGAAATTATGTTATTCCAATTGAAGCTACTCACCATGTTTACACAACTCTTGATGAGAGTTTATCTTCTGAATATTCCTCAAATCAACCTTATAGAACTGCCTATCACTTTCAACCTCTCAAAAATTGGATTAATGGTACATATATTTCACATAAATAAGTCTTTATAAATCTTTCTCTCTTACCCTTGTGCTAAATATTTTAATTATTTATATATTTCTAACTAATTTCTACTTTGCTTGTTTTTGTCATTTGACATGTTATGCTGAAATGGACATGCAGACCCCAATGGTTAGTTCATAATTAATTCTCTTTGGACTCTATTTATATGCTCTATACTTATTTTAAGTGTTTTTGGTTTTGCAATTTATTTAGTAAAATCACGACCAACCATTGTGATTTTATTAAGTTTTCTTCAAACACTTTGCATTAATTTCTTGTCCCACTTCTACTGCCTACCCATTTGATAATAAAATAACAATGCTATATCAGAGTATAGTCAAAATGATTGTAATTAATGTTCAAATCTAAGATCTAAATGTCAGATAAAGAGATAAACGATTTAATAATAGTTAAAATATTAAATGCACATTTTTTTGCTTTTTCTCTCTTTGACTCTCAAGTTTTGAAGGATTCCAATTCAAAATAAATGATGACAGAAAATGAGTATTTTATTAAGAAGTCCCTTTTGTTTTCTTAGTTAAATTTACAATTAAAGAAGTCCCTTCTCATTGCTCTTCTTTTATATTGAAAATCATGCATATTTATATGTAATAGATTAAAGATTTAATTCATATACATGATGTAAATTCTTTTTATTTTACTAATCAATTATACTTACTAAATCATTAAAAATATTTAATTTTAATTCTATCTACTTATAAAATCTCACATATAATTGATTATGATTTGATGATTATTTATAACTTTTTACACCAATTGTGTATAAAATTTAAGCTCATATATTTAGTGTAATTAAAAGTTGATGTTCTGTTCTTATCCACACTTTTTGGACGAAAAATGTTATACTTAATAGTGTCCTAAATTTAAATTAAAAGTGATTAATTTTTTTGCAGGACCAATGAGATATGGAGGACTATACCATCTATTTTACCAATACAATCCAAAAGGTGCTGTTTGGGGGAACATTGTGTGGGCCCATTCAGTATCAAAAGATCTTGTGAATTGGACACCATTGGATCATGCCATCCACCCATCTCAACCATCAGATATCAATGGTTGTTGGTCAGGCTCAGCCACTTTACTTCCTGGTGGCAAACCAGTAATTTTATACACAGGAATTGATCCAAATAATCACCAAGTTCAAAATTTAGTCATACCCAAAAACATTTCTGACCCATTACTTAGGGAATGGAAAAAATCACCAAAAAATCCATTAATGGAACCTACTATTGCTAATAAAATTAATTCAAGTTCATTTAGAGATCCAACCACTGCTTGGTTAGGAAAAGATGGGTTTTGGAGGGTATTAATTGGAAGTAAAATAAATACTAAGGGAATGGCAATTTTGTACAAGAGTAAAAATTTTGTTAATTGGGTTGAAGCCGAACACCCTTTACATTCAGCTGAAGGAACAGGAATGTGGGAGTGTCCTGATTTTTATCCAGTATTGAATAAAAATAAATTAACAATTGGTGTTGATACTTCTGTGAATGGTGATTATGTTAAGCATGTGCTTAAGGTTAGTTTGGATGATACAAAACATGATCATTATTTGATTGGAACTTATGATGCTGTTAAGGATATTTTTGTTCCTGATAATCATGGTTTGGAGGGTAACCACCAATATTTTGAGTTGAGATATGATTATGGAAAATATTATGCATCAAAAACTTTTTTTGATGATGGGAAGAATAGAAGGGTCTTGTTGGGTTGGGTTAATGAATCCTCAACTGTTGCTGATGATGTCAAGAAAGGATGGTCTGGAATCCATGTAAGTTTTGGGCCAATTTCTTAATTTTTATATATTTTTTTAGGATAGTTTATGAAAATAATTTATAATTTATATGAAAATAGTGCAAATTTATTTTATTTTTATTATAAAAACAATTTATACATAAATATTTATATGAAAAATATTTAATTAAACCGTTTATGTAAAGAGGCCTAAATATTTAAATATGTAAAGGCCTTATATTAACTACTCAAGTTAGATAATTTAAATCAATTTATTGAGCATGGCTTGTGATATATATATGGTATAGTATATAGTCTAGACTAGTACTCCATGTAATAAAGTCAGGTTGACCCAAAAATTTGAATAGAAAAAGTGTGTTAAACTTTGTTGAATTTATTTTGCAGACTATTCCAAGGGCTATCTGGCTTCATAAATCAGGGAAACAGTTGGTGCAATGGCCGGTGAAGGAAATTGAAAATCTACGTATGAATCCAGTCAATTGGCCCACCAAGGTTATCAAAGGAGGTGAACTAATTCCAATTACTGGTGTTAATCCAGTACAGGTAATAAAATTAATCTTGCATATGTATATATTGATTCATAATTAACATTACATGATAATTCTATTTTAATAAGCATTTTAACTAATAATATTGTAGATGATTAAATATCCTCTGTATAAGATAAGGGTATCCATGATTTGATCAAATATATTAACTTATTATATTGTTTTTTCGACAGGCTGATGTTGAAATTTCATTTGAAGTGAAAGATGTTGGAAAGGCTGAAATATTGGACCATATGATAGATCCCCAAATACTGTGTAGTCAAAAGGGTGCAGCCGTAAAAGGTGGGGTAGGACCATTTGGTCTACTAGTATTTGCTTCTAAAGGCTTACAAGAGTATACAGCATTGTTTTTTAGAATATTCAGATATCAACATAAAAATTTGGTTCTCATGTGCAGCGACCAAAGCAGGTATATTCTCTATCCCTCTGCACCAATTTCTAACTAAAATTAACATGCCTTATTCTCATATGTGTATATATTAATACTTTGATAGGTCATCTTTGAATAAAGAGAATGATATGACTGCATATGGGACTTTTGTTGATGTGGACCCACTTCATGAGAAGCTATCACTAAGAAGTTTGGTAAGCAGAAGAAATAAATTTTTAATTCTAATAAATGTATCAAAATTCGTTTTTAATTTTTTCAAAAAAATTTCTTCAAATATCAATTTTTCAAATATTTTGCTTTTTACCAATTCGTGGGACAAAAGTTTGCAAACAAATATACAGAGATTAAAATCGAAATTTGATATATTTATAAAAATCTTACTGACTAATTTATAAAACCATAAGAGCATTAACTAGATTAAATATTGAAAAGTCTATTTCCTTGGACCAATTGCTATGACCCATCAAAATAGGCTAACTTGATATTAATATAAATAGTCAAGATATCTAAATAGATTTCTTTAGTCAACATTTGTGATTGAACGGTCAATATATGAAAATAGATTTATATTAATCAATATTTGCAATCTCAATCATAAAAATATAAATTGTTAGACTCTGATTTTAAGTTATATTTTATATTTGACTTGATAAGGTTAAAATATGAGTCGTCTTACTATAAAAAGATAAAATAAATCGTCTAGTTTTTCACCTAGCAGCCAACATGCACGAACACAATTTAAGATATACTTTTCTTTCTTTTATATAATATCTATATATATTTCGTCATTTTGTCTTATACCGAGCAAATTAATAAAAGTTTTTCACATTGACAGATTGATCATTCTGTGGTGGAGAGTTTTGGTGGAGAAGGAAGGGCATGCATCACAGCCAGAGTTTATCCCACATTAGCAATTCATGATAAGGCTATGTTATACGCTTTCAATAATGGAACTTCCGCAGTTAAGATCACAAGATTGAATGCTTGGAGCATGAAGAAAGCAAAAATCAACTGAACCAAGAAGTAATTCTAGTTATAGAGGAGTGATAGAGTATTCATGATAATTTATATTGGCACCTCAAGTTTCATTGATGTAAACAATAGTCTGTTTTGTTTTATATACAACATTTGATATGAAATGTAAGAAATCAAAGTTTTGTGAAATTAATAAACATAGTCAGAAAGGTTGTCAACTTATTTGATCATTTGTAAAAAAAAAAACTTATTTTATCAGATGATATTGCCTCACTCTCAAGTCACAAGTTTTAGTAATCTCACTTTTAAATATTCTATTTTTGAAAAAGAAACTTTTAATATTCTCCTAATGCCATATGATATGTAGAAAGGGGCACATAAGAAAAGAAGAGAGAAAATGTAAAAAATAAACTTCTACATGTTTTTTTACCGTAAAAAAAAAAAAACTTGTAATGTTTTATCATGTGGTATTTCTGCTTGCTCAATGTTATTTTATCCATCCATTTTATAGGAAATTAAAGTTAAGAGTAAGGAAAATGGGTATAAAAAGATTTTTTAAAACAAATAGGGCCAACACACAAAGAAAAGGAAACTACACTACAATCAACCTAGAGGCAGACTCCCCCAAAACATCAGCAGAAAGCAAAGGACTAACACGAATCACCAATGATTCATCCGCCAATCACCCATCATGACAATCATGTGTTATCATCAAATAAGCCATTTCACATAATGTAATTAGCTAGATAGAATAATCATAGCAATCGAAGCAGATCTGTACAGTTTAATATAATACACGATCAAATGCAAATCGAAGCAGATCTGTACAGTTTAATATAATAGCAATCGAATGGAATTAGTTTCATATAATATGGACAATGACAGAGATCCTCATCACTTTCTTATAAAACCCCAAAAAAGAGAGAGAGAAGTAATAGCAATGTCAATGGGAAAGACAAAGTAACCCAAGAATCCCAAGCATAGACCCCAAAAAAAAGACAGGAAGAAGAGACCGGACAATAGTAATGTAAAACGGCAGCTTATGACTAAAATAACCCAGAGACTCTACACCGCTAACAGAAAATATATCCAGGACTGTTGTGCACAACTAAACACTACTGCTGCTTGCAATCAGGAGGGCGCTCTGTTGGCTGATCTTTACCAGTTTGGGCTCTGCCACCACTCTGCAGTTAAGACAAACAAAAACATCATATAGTAAGAATACCAGTTACCCATAGTTTAACAGATAGTTAAGACAAATGAACGGAATCAACTATTAGTAATCTGATATTGGAATGCAGCAGAATATGCCGAATTATGGAGTCTGTATCCACACCTTGCTCTTTCCCTTCCCTTCCTCTTCTTCTTCCTCATCATCTTCATCATCCTCGTCCTCTTCATCATCCTCATCTTCCTCATCTTCATCTTCATCTTCATCTTCATCTTCATCCCCATCCCCATCACCATCTTCCTCATCTTCTATGTCCTCAAAATCACTCTGTACAGCCTCTCCCGTGAACCATGACACAGCATGGGGAATAATTTTGTCTCGGATTGTAGAACTGCAAATGCACACCAATATAAATACTTCATAAAACACAACATAGTTGCAGGAAACGAAAAGCATAAGCATGGCACACAAAGCAATTATAGCATCAATGGCTTGAATCAATAATCCATGCATTATAAGCAGCTTTGCACTCAACATGTCAAACAACCTTTCAACAAATACTTTTGAGTGGAAACTAAATAAATAAATAAAATGTGAATCCATCAAATAAAAAATAGAATAAAACAACAGAAGCCTTTTCCTAATAAAACAGAGTAAATTCACTAGAATGGAATGCCATCAATCCCAACGGATACACCAAGAGGCTTTGCCACTCAGATAAAAGAAATACACTCAGATCAAAGGAATAAGATATCTCATCAAGGATTCACTAATGGCTTACCCAATGTCATAATCATGTTCCATCAAATTTTGAAGCTCTTCAACCTATACATGCAAGAAAAAAAAAGGCAATGGTCAACAACATTCATTTAACAACATTTTAATGGATAGATATAAATTAGAGACATACAACATCGTCATCAATATCATCATCATCCTCAGGAATCTGGGGAGGGTTGAAAATGTTGAAGAAACTTTCACATTTTTCTGTCTTAATGATTGGTTTGGTACTTTTTGATCCTTTCCTTGGCTTCTTCTTAAGAAGCTTTTGTGTCAAGCACTTTGCTGGATGCCACTCAATTTCCGTTCTACAAGGTTCAAAAAAAAATTAGCATATACAGCAAACAGAAATATGAATACAAACCCTGAGAAATTAACAGATATTGCTTACCCTATTGATTTCTCTAATATAGGGTCATCATCTTCAATCATGTGATATGTTTTTGTTAGAACAGAATTTTGGAAGTAAGGATTAGAATCAAAATAAAACTCTAGCTTGAAACCCTTAGGATTGTTAATTTTACACCACTTTATATCCTTGAGATACTTGAGAGCTCCCTCATCACGTTCATTGATCTAGCACAGAAAAAGAAAAAAAGCAGGGGTAATTATATGCTATATGCAAATCATTAACAGATGGAAGCTATACAATAGATATACATAAACTGATTACCTCTTCAGCCAGTGTTTCATTAGTCTTCATTGCAGTTAGCCAGAAGTTGGGCACTCCTTTCTCTGATTTAAAAGGAAGATCAAGAATAGTATCAAAAGAGAATGTACATGGCTACAGCCAACACTGGTGAACAAAACTAAAATAACTAACCTTCATCAGCTTTGTTTTCTTCTCTCAGTGCTGCTTCAGTTGTAATTCCTTCAACGTCAATGACACCATTGACAATCTCATACCTCTATAGCCATAAAAAACCAACAAAGAAAATAAATTTTTAACCATTGTGAAGCAGCAAGTAATTCTGTCAGAAAGTTAGATATTATATCATAACCAATGAGTAACACACTCACCTTTGTGTAAAGTGGTTCATAAAGCTTCTGGTATTTAGCTTCCAACTGAGCTCGCTCCTCTAAAAACTTAGTCTCCAATTCGTCATGTTGGCTCTGCAAGTATTGAAAAAATCAAATCATATTTTCATTTATTCCCCCTCACTAATGTAAAAATGAAACTTCTAGTATGAAGCTACAGGCAAGTATACTTTCCACCACAAACAGAAATTATACATAAGTGCTACTCATTATCAAACACAAGGAAATATGTATACTAGTATCATAAGTAAATTAAAGTCTAGATTAATCTGTTATTTTGTTAAAGTTAAAGTTAAACAACCTGAGTATCCGTATCATTGAAGAAAAATAATTAATTACAACTAGGATTGAAAGGATGTCAGTGTTACAGTGTAGATCAATTTTACACTGACATTCAATGAGTATCCGTAATTTTGCCACATCACCCAACCTTTGTAGCTATATTTCAAAAACGATACTATGACATAGAAAAATGAAGAGCTACGCCTACTATTAGGTGTCAGTGTAAAACTAATACACACTAGTAGTGCCAATTAAACTCTTACAACTATCACACAACCACACACATGAAAACATGAGAAACCAAGAGATAGCACTTAGGAGGAGAATCATCAAACCTGCAAAACTTTGAGAACCTCAACGCGTTGCCTGACTTTGGTTGAGAGTGTCTGCAAGACGTCGACATGCTCGGCAGCCAAGAGCTGAAGCTTATCCTAAATAAAACAGTAAACATTGCACAAACAATTCCACAAAACGAAAAAAGAAAAGCACATTACAAACTCACAAAATTAATACGTCCGTGATAGTAATACTATATAGTTTTGCAATTGTCATCGTTGATTGAGAAACGATCGATTCCAATTTGACATTTAGAAAGAGGTTCACCATCACCACCACATATCCATACAAAAAGCAAAGAAAAAAAAAAGAAGAAAAACTAGTGTAATTAAGTTTCTGATTACTGAGAGATAAATTCAGCATGATATGAGTTAGAAATTGAATTACCTTAAGTGCATTGACGAGACCAGCACGATCTTCAGCACTAAGAGCTATATATGTAAAAAGAAACAGTAGAATTTAGACCTAGGTATTTAAATAAATCGATGATAATTTAGAGTAATAATAGGTAGGTAATATATACTAGTTGAGAAAGTTAGTAGGGTTAATTTGAAGTGACGATGAGAATGAGTAATGGAGAATATGAAAGGAGTGATTAAGAGATTGGAATTGAAATTACCGGCAGCGGCAGCGGGAAGATCGGCGGCGAGATCAGACATGATGAAGGAATGGAAGGAGTGTTAGTTAGTGAGAAAGGAAAAACTGCCAAACGAGGGAAATGAAAACGATAATAGATATAGGAGGGAGAGAAGGGACCTCTCTCTCTCTCTCTCTCTCTCTCTCTGGAGTTTGTTAAGACGTGCGGGTGGAGAGCGTGGGAAGCACGGGCTTATAGGAGTGGGTTACTAGTTAGTACTACTATTGAGGAAGTGCTAGTGTCACTTCATTTGGACCACTGTAAATCCTGGCCGCCTTTTTCGGTTTTTTTTTTAAATAATCGATTTTTAAAAATAATTTATTAACATAATTTCTTTTTCAAAACTATATAACAATTTTTTTTTATATAATTAAAAGTCTTCATTTGTAATATATAGAGACAACTTTATAAAAGAAGTCGAGTTTGCATTACAATGACGACTCCTTTTTAAATTGAGAAGTAATATTTGAAAAGAAGACTTGTTATATTTAATTTAAAAAAAAATTTAATTGAAAAAAATATAATTAATATAATTCATTCATAAAAAATAATTATATAATTTTTACAAAAATTAATAGATTGACTAGAATTGTAAAGAATCACCTTTGTAAATGGTGACTTTTAACTATGCCAAAAAAAGATAGATTGATATATAATTTTTAAAAGAGAATATATTGGTAATTTTTTTTTAAAAATTAGATTATTTAAAAAAAAACCCACCTATTTCATATATATCTTTTTATTTTATTTTAAAATACTCAACTTTAAAATTAATATATCAAAATATTTTATTTTTTTATGTGAATTAAAAAAAAAAATAGGTAGTAGTTGGTCCTATCCTAGAGATACTATCTTTTATATATATATTTTTTCTCGTTTTAATTGATAAAATAAATCAAAAATAATTATTATTAATAAAAATATACAACAAAAATTATAAAAATGTAGTAAAATTATAGATAATATTTTGAACTATGATCAAATAATTTATATTCAAAATTGCATGTCAACATGGTGGCAGAAATGCAAGTTTTCTAGAGCAGTATGATGTGGATGATCGCGTCAGCAACATGCAGATGACGTGTATCAAGATGTATAGAAGCCCCGTCATGAGGTTGGTGATGACCATGCAAATGCACATAGATTTCTTAGTTGTCTTATTAATATTTATGTTCTTACACCACATTTATGATCTTACGTCACGTGCAAACCATTTAGATAATCGACTTTGGGATAAAGTAGTAATGTATTGTTAAAAAATTGTTGTGTTTGTTGTCAATGAAATGACTTTTAACATAAATATTTTCATTTAATTCACCATCTAGAGGTTCGACCTCTAGTCAAGGGGTTGGGATTCCTACCCTTGTTATATAACAAGGGATTGATTTATGTTTTCATAGAAAGGTGGCACTAAGTCATCAATAATTTTCATCTTTCAATTGGAGAGAAAATGATTACTCTGAATGATATGTGGTCCTTGTTATATTTATCAATCATGAAGATATTTTACCGTCTTTGACAATGATTAGAATGTGACAATATTATCGATTTTTTGAGAGTTTCTGTACCCTTTGCGGTATTACATATTCAACACTCTTGACTATTAGACGTGGATCGTAAATGTTATGATGAACATCGTTGGCATGAGGCAACTAGAGCTTTTTTAATTATTTTTGGTTGGCTTCACACTCTTCAACAACAAAAGTGCATTCATAACCAATGTTGCATATTTGAGTGTTTTTGAGACCTTAATCCGTGGATGATATGCATGGGGTGTTTTGTCCTAACACACTTTTTACCTATTTTTCTTATCTACAACTTTCATACTTGCAAAAGAGCTCGGTAACATGATATTGCCCTGGTGTGTTGAAAGCTGGACTCGCGCAAATTTTTCTGAGTGTGCTAGAGCAATAACACTCCATGCATATTATCCACAACTATTGCGGTGTAACGGTCTCCACAGCACCATGCAATTGTCGTAGGAGATCTAAGTCATCTGCCAACAGTGGAAACAATATAAAGGAGAGAGCAACCTCAAAGGCTATACAAGTGCCATTTAGTATTCAACATTACATTGGTCTGACCCACATCTCACCATTAATTCCTTTTTGTCCTTCCCATGATACTCAACACAGACAATCTCTTCTCGTTTAACAACTGAAAGTAGATAGATAAATGAAACACACACAAAAATACACAAAATCCAAAAATTAACTACTTGAAGTTGCTTTGCTTGAAGTAGTATTCTATGCAAGAACAAATCAAGGAAAAAAGAATTAAGAGGAGGGTCATCTATATGAAACATCTGTTGAAAACAATTTTTAGCCAAAAAAATTACGCCCTTGAAAGTATATATATTATACATCTTGGGAATTGCATTAAAATTGACCAGTCTTACAACTTGTCTACACTTGTTTTCACCTCAACTTGAACATGTCTTTCATAAGAACATCACTGGTTTTCTGAGCGCGGAAATTTGGATTTTAATGCTTCAATGACAGCTGAAAAGTCGTCGTCACTAAATCCATGTGATTTCGCAACTTTATATAACTCGTTAGCAGCTGCTGCGATCGGAGTAGGTTGGGAAACAGAATCTGCTAACCCTAGTGCAAGTCTTAGATCCTGTCACCATTAGTTCTATATGAGTGCAAAATAAATTCTAATATTTGAGTGTTACTATCAAGCAGGAATGATCATTCACTTGCCTTCTGCTGATGCTTTAGGGGAAATGCAGTTGGGTAAAGTGATTGCTTTAGGGGAAATGCAGCTGAGTTAAGTGATTGTATCATGGATGGGCCTTTCATTGAGTACATTGGAGCACTAATGGCACCTTGTGAAATTACCTGCAAAATTTCCATTAGAATAAATTGAATGGTTATTTCAGTACTCATGACATAAAAACTTCTGTTTCAATAACATAGAAGATGAGTCCTAATTCCTAACAGTAAAGAAAGACAGATTATGAGCAATCAGTTCTTCTAGGAATAGGAATAAAGTGAATAAAAACAATTAGAACCGGGGAGAAAAACTGTGAACGTAAGAGATGTCAGACGGTGTCACTATAGTCTTCGAATGTATCAAAATTAAAAACAAATACCTGAATGTGTCTTTTGCTAATCACTTTGGTTCTCAAATGTGTATTCCATTAATTTGGTCCTCAAATTTGACCTTCTGCTTGTCAGTTCGGTCTATATGAAATTATTAACAAAAGACACACTCAAGGATGTTTTAGAAGTTTTGATACATTTAGAGACTATAATCACAAAGCCTCACATATTTAGGGACCAAACTGACTATTTATTTAAAAAAAATCAATGAAATTAGTCACCCTATTTTATTTTATTAGTCCTAAAAAACACTTAGCCTTGGAACTTAAAGCATTCTACTAGATGACATGACACAAGTGTGGAAATAAATTTATCTACATTATGATTTCTCTTTGCATTGGCATCACTAATTGTCATTCTCATGCAGCTAATAATTGTTAGCAGACTTATAAATCACATTAGAGAACAATGATGTTACTCAACTATCAAACTTATTGCACCCCAAAGTGATAGATGAAAGGTTTAAAGGGCTTTAATAAATTATTGACAGCAAAATTTATCAACAAAACCCATATATTATGTTCGCCTATATTTTTAACTGTATGATGATCTAAATTAGAAACAAATAAAACATAGTAAGTACAAATATCCATGCAAACCCTGGGAAATCCAGGGAAATGTCAATTTCATAGACTATATGCGAATAAATGAATACCTCCACTAGTACTTTTGGGTCCAGCCCAACTTTCTCACTGAGAAGCAAACCTTCAGAAAAGGATGCCATCATACTATAAACCAACGGAAAAGAGAGAAAGAAATCATGTCGCCTTAATCATCAACACAAACGCAAATAGAAGCAAAATAGCAGGAACCAAATTTTAAAAGACCTGCCCATGATCATATTCACAACAAGTTTCATTGCAGCTCCATTTCCAACATCACCAAGGTAAAATTTGGACTGCATTGAAGCATAAAGCATACATGTTATATGAATTAATTGTTTGCTTTGGAAGAAAGATCAGAGACTTTTTTAATGAAGGACTAGATATATATACTTTCCCCATGATGTCGAAGAAAGGAGCAACCGTTTCATAAAGGCTCTTGTCCCCTGAAACATTATATAATATACATCATCTCAGTTTCTGTAAGTTCCCAACACTCTTTTGTGACTAAAGTCTAAATGAATGTTATGCGCTGTTATGTATTAAACGGGGAGCTATATTATATAGGATGAAGTTCTTTACAGTATAACCCATTGCAAAGACTTCATAATTTCAAATATCTGCAGCTAATAGAATCAGTGCTGCAACTTACATGACACATCCTAGCTGAATTTTCTACTTGTAAAATAAAATCCTTCACCAACTCTTTTCCCATGCCAAAAGTTATTAGTACTGGAAGAAGAATATTCACCTGCTGTAAGAAATATCAATTGTCCATCTTCTGCTGGCTTTTTGGAACCTGAAACTGGAGCCTGTAGGTAGATAGAAATGGCTTCCCAAGTGTTACAACTTACATATTCATCTAATCGTCCAACAAAAGCAAGCAACGAATAATGCAAATCCAAATTGAAGAGCCCCCTGTATGTTCCATACAGAATAGGTAGGGAAAGTATAAACAACCAAACCTCCAAAAATAATGCTCCAGTGGATTTTATGTGTCCATTAATCAATTTAGAAGTGTCCCCATCAACAGTTGATACATCCACGTATCTGAAAATATAAAAGATATTAAGTTTGCTATCAGACTAAGGAAGCACATCACAACATATATACACCATAAGCTGGCCTACAATATCTTCCTACCATTTCATTACTTCAAAAAGTAAACAATCAAGTAGATATATGGCTTGCAAACATTATAATGATATGAAAATATATGCAACACATATATTATACTATGGATAGACATAGTCTAATCAAACTAGAGGGAAAAGTTTCAATATTATGATGATCAGGCATATATCAATATTCATTTCAAATGCTATTAAATGTCAAATTGTAGCAATCAAATGAAAATACTTTAAAACTTTGAATTTAAATATAGCACCCTTTTCCTGGACCCAATCCATTTGCAACTCCATGCTTCCCACAAGCAACATCCACCTGACATGGAATAGAACAAATATAACTAGCTTATAACTTGTATATGAGCTTTGAAATAAAAAAACTATACAGAAATACACACACACCGCACTTTGAGGATCAGCAAGCATGGCAAATGTGACATCGCAAGATGCCGCTACTTCCTCAGGAGATGATTTATATCTGCAGTAACAAACGCATAGGCTTTCAAACACAATTTGAAATTTATAGCTTAATATCTTCTGTTATGTTATGTGTGTTTTAAAATGTAAATAATGGAAAGGTGAATTATAAAGAAGCTACTTGGCTCCCAAGCTGATTAGAGGTTCACACTTGCTCTTGGTCCTATTCCATACCGTTAGATCAACTCTACAACAGGAAAATTTTAAGAACAAATTAGGATATGAAGAACTAGTAAACATCCTGTGCAACAATTTCACTTTCAGGAGGTCAAGGCATATTAATCATAAGTAGACTAAAGAATAAAATTTGAATTAATTTGTTTTAAAAAAATTGAAAAGGGGAAAATTATTATTCTTTTACAATGACCACCAACAGAATTTGAACTGTGTCTCTTGAAATTTACAAAGTCAAACTCTTACTAGTGAGTTGACACGCAGAATGAAATTTGAATTAGAATCTACTACTACTAATACTACTATGAAAAATAAAAAATGCATTAGAGAAACTATTAGTAGGTTAATTAACAGAATAGTATGACAATATTAACTATAAAGATAGATACCCAGCTTTGATGAGATTTTGTGCCATAGGGGAGCCCATGATTCCGAGTCCCAAAAAGCCAACACGTGGAGGTGTCTGAATCCCTGAAAACAAAGAAAGAGTGTATGTGTTTATTTAAAAGTTGAGATGAATTGAAGGAAATAATAAGAATAGTATATACCTTGTTCTTGTGATTGAGGGGAAACAGAAAGATTGGAAATGTGAAGAGAGAAGCGGGGAGAGTTGAAGGTAGAGCCCATTGCCATGGCGGTGGTTGAAGTAGGGAGACAACGATGAAGAAGAACAAAGTGATTGCAGCTTACTAAGCTGCTCATGTTGTTCTATTCTGTTTCCAAAACCTTCCTGCTCTTCTTTGTGTTCGACAAAAGGATTGCTCTCTTGTTTCTTAGATAGACATGACTCAATACAACACAAGATGGATAGGTAGCAAACAAAAATTAGATAGTAAAATTTACATTTTTTATGCTGTTATTTTTTTAAAAATAAAAGAAATTATGTTTTTTTTACAGAAAAAGAAATTATGTCACTATGTTAAAATACGTCATGTCATTATAATTAGAAACAAAAGATATATATTTTTTAATTATGATGTTGCTTTGAAATTCTCTGTTTTCTGATAAAATATGAAATTAATGGTTTCAAAAATAATATTGACTTAATATCTCAAAGTCAAAATATTATTGTTAAGAAGATAACAATAATCTGTGTATCAATTTAGTCCTCACAAAAATTGATACATAATTAATTATTGATAAAAAATAATATACAAATTAATCTTTAACGGAAGAAAAGAAAGAACATTCGGAAAGATAAACGGTGCTAGCTAGGTTATTAAGTTTTTACCGGCAACCGAAATCAAAAGATGGTTGTGGAGAATCGATGGAGCTCGAAGGCGAAGATGGTTCCAAATTCGCTCTGCAATGTGGCGACAAAACATTGTTCGGACGAGGTTCTGGTTTCAACACCGACGACCGCACCGTTTCTCGCCGTCACGTTTCGTTCCAACTCAACGACTCCGTATCAGAGCCTCCTACTAGGGTTTCATTCCAAGTCATAGGAACAAACCCCATTTGGGTTTGGAATAGCAACGAAGGAACGATTAAAATGTTCAACAAGTTCGAAAAAGGTCACTTGGAACTCGGTGACCGTTTTTGCTTGTCTGGGAATAAACCCCTTTGGTTCAATCTCAACAAGGTTCAAGTTTCTGAACCTGAATGTCCCGAGAGTCAGATTAACTTCGACCAACTTGATGTTTCACAATTTGATCCCGTTAAAGGTATTATTGTTTTCTCGATCCAAACCAATTTTTGTTGGAAAAGCAAGTTTTTTTATTCATAGCCTTCTAAGGACTGCATCATTCAAATTCATATTCAATTTAAGGTGTTTCCTTTAGCCTCCTGCCTTCCTCCATCCTCGATTTCAAATTCCAATTATATGTATGGGATCAAGTTTTGGCTGTCTTTCAATTTTGCTGGTTCTTCATTTCTGTTGTAAATTTGGTTGCTTGCACTTACAGTTGAGTATTAACTTGAATTACTATGTGTAATGGTATTATTTTGCATAATAATTTGTGTTTTATGTCGGGCACTTGAGTGCTGTTAAAGTGTGCTGTGAACTTTTCTGGTGGTTGAAATGGAAATGAAATGGTTACTGGTTAGGTTTCTTTTGTACCTCACAAAAAAGCCAGTTTATCCTTGAGATAGAAATAGATTTTCAAGTTGATGACTGTTCAACTTTGTTGAATTCATGTCAAGGATGTTGTACTCTAACAGAGCAAGATTTTTTAATGTGCATTATTTAAAATATAATTTGTGATAAATATATTCAATTACAACTTGTAAGTGCCTGTGTAACCTTCCAAGGACAGTATAATTCAATTGTGTTTAACAGTTGTTCACTTGATGGTTGTTTTTTGCAACCATTTACGCAAAAGTTTGTTTTTTAATTCACAGTGATAACTTCTTGAATACTTTTGAAGATACTGTAGTTTTGAAAATGCAGAGTTTGGTTTTCTTGTGATGAGACACGAGTTTGACCAGTATCCAAAGGGAATGATCCGCAATCTAGAGAATTGGGAGTGGTTCCTTGAGGAGCCTAGCAAAGAAAGCGAGGATGATGATGATTTTGAGAAGACGAGGAAAAATAGGGGAAAGCGAAAAGTGTTTAAAGACAACGAGGATGACGACTGGACAGGTGATAGTGAAGATGATAAGGACCTTGTAGCTAAGACGGGGAAAGGTAAGAAACTTGGGTACTCCACACGGTCTAGAGCCAACAGAGAACCTAATAGAGATGTCAAAGTTGGTAGAAATTCTAAAAAAATGAAAACAAGTAGTGTTGATGAAACTGTTGAAGAAGAAGAGGAAGAAGAAGATGATGATGAGACGCTAGGAGGTTTCATTGTTACTGATGAAGACGAGGAAGAGGAGCAAAACAATGACAATGACGAGGAGGAAGAAGAGGAGGAGTTTGAAGAAGAAGATGATGAAGATGTTGTGGCGAGTTAAAATCAAGGGAAAAAATATAGACATTCTTCTAGACTAGATACCAAGTGTTGTGGCCTTCTGATGTTAATATTTGAATAAATTTGTATTGTATGTCTAGGACTATGTTCAATGTATGAAATTGGTTATGTTTTAGTTCAGTGAAAAATTAGGAGATGTACCATGATTGTCCAACTTAAGAGTTAACTATTTTAGGCCAAAAATCATCTTTTAATGATATTATACATACATGTTATATATAAGTTATTTTAATATTAAGTAAATGAGTTAACTAGTCAGAGTTTGCAGAGGCTCTACAAGTTTACATGCACTTTGGAGTTTGACACAAGTTCTTGGTTAAATCTCAAATAATAGCCCCATAGGTTCATACCCACACACAAACACAAGGATGGATGCTTCTGCCAAGCGGGATGCAAGATTTTGTTACTCAAAACAGGCAACGGCTAATTGATTGAAATAGTTGTCCACGTAGTTTTAGAAATACTAATATTTAACACATTTAAATGATAAAATCTGATTAAATGTATATCTCTATAAAATATTTTACATTTTTAGAGCATATAAGTTAAACTCTTCTTTTTTTCTTAGAAAAAAAGAAGAAATTACAAATAGCCAACACTAGAAATCAAAATAAATGTAGCATTGCGAGGCTCTGTAGCATAACAATGTTTACATATAAGTAATTCAACTGGCAATATATTGCCATTGATTGCAATCACAAATTCACAATGACTAAATTAATAATTAAATCCTTTGAATTTTGGGATGTTTACAAGGAGACAATTAATATATATTATATGAACCTAATTAAGAGATGGACTAACTATATATATTCAATGGGGTAATGAACATGAAGAATATTAATTAAAATAAAATCATGGACTATAGAAGGAAGGACCACATTTGCATTTCCAGCTCTCAGGCTCATAATTTGCATACTGAATTCCCAAATGACTTCTCCTGCTACTAGTGCTTGGCACTTGAATGGCTTCACATGGTGTGCATCCATAACACTTGTGCTCACAACTTGGTGGACTTGACCCTATCTTGCTGCTTATCTCTATTTCTCTATCATATGCTTCTTTCATTTTCTCTCCCTTACTTATTTCTCTTACCATATAATAATAACCCTTCAACAAAACACAAGTACTTATAGTAAGTATATGTTAATTAGGATACTATACATTGAATACAAGCACAACTCATATTCAGCTTCAGATTTACATTATGTTAAAAGACATACCTGTTTTGACTCTATGGTATGGTGTGGTGCTGGTGCCTCTTCTGGGCCTGATATATGAATCATATATATTAATTAATAAATGATTAAATAAATAATAGTGTACAAGTACTATGTTCATTTGGAAGATGAAAAAGTTCAAAACAGAATAAACATATGCAAGCAATGTTAAAGAATGATGCATAAAATAAATGTTTGAAAGCAATGTCATTTTATAGGATACATGTTTGAAAATATTTAGTGATAATTAATTGCTAACTTTTGAACTTTATTAGTAAAAAAAAAAAAGTGCATCCCTTTTAAAGTTTATAACACATAATTGCAATAAACTTTAACTAACTTTAACTAACTAACTAACCTGGATGGGACATGGCATAATGAGTTGGAGGAAAAGGTCTTTTAGCTAGAGAGACCAAAATCACTAATTGCAGAGCTAGCATAAAACAGAACACTCTAATTCCCTTCATTTTTTGTAGCACAAATGATGAATGTGATGATGATGTTGTAAATTAACCTTCCCTTCACAATCACAACAAGAGCCAAAGTGTGATGATTATTGCTGAGTTCAGGAGTATATAAAAGAGGCTATAGCTACCAGATCATGAGCTAGCTTGTATTCCCAAAAAAACAGACTCTTTGAGATTTTGCTTTACAAACACACAAGTGAATGTGATTCTGGTTTCTTGTTACTGCTACACAGTGAACAACAACTTCAACAAGTTTCACCTTAATTCATTTGACAACTACTAAGACTAGTCTGTTTTTCAACACTCTTTCAACCTATAACCTTGGATTGCTTACCTTTCAATACAAGCTAGCCAAACCTAACTCTTTTTCTCTCTCAAATCAATCTAAAAGGGTGCTGTTATATATGCTGCTCTACGTGCTCAGAATAACAGCACCCATTTTCAGTCTACACCTGCCTGCAACACCTATAATTACCTGATATATATCAGATATTTTCAACCTCATAAAAAATATACATATTTCATCCTTTATTTTTGTGTCTATAATTTGATATATTTATTACTTTTAAATTATTTTTCATTTTATAACGTCATTACAAAATTATTACTCTCACCCTCTAACACATTATACGAGAATTAAAAAAATAGTAATAATAAATTTATTAAAAAAATGTTACTTTTAAATATTTACTTACAAATTCATAAAAGAAAATGAATCTATAAAAGTAAATATAATTAGTTTAAATTAATTTTTATTAACTCAACTTTATTTTATATTTAAAATTAGATAGAATAATTATTGATATTACAAGAGAGAGAAAAAATATATCAAAGATAAATTAAATAAAGATATTTTTATAAAGGAATCAATAATACATGTTGAATTATGTGATATATTAAGAAGGAAAATTAAGAGTGAAAAGGTCTTATAATTAAAATTAAAGTACATGCATAAGAATGAGAAGAAAATTTGGAGATTTTTGAATTAATATTTGAAATTGAGAGTATAAATAAGAAATGCTAAATACTGGAAAGTTTGACACCTAGACTGCAGAGCCTTTGTCGTATAGTGATACTGTCATTACCATATTCGGAAGAAAGAAATCAAAAAAATGAATGGGTAGGTGGCAGAGTGTCAGTTTTATGAAGTAGAAAGCAAATAAAGAGCATCAGCTTCTGAGAGTATATTAATGAGTTTGTTATTAGTAGTGGATTACTATTAAATGTGGTGCTACTACTATTACTATACTATAGTGTCAAGTTTCTATGAGTTGGTTGTTGGGGCCTTCGGGACAGATAAGTCTTCTTACTAATATCCATTTTCGGCCATTCATTTTTATGCCATTTAATTTGGGTGTCCCTCATCATTATATTCTCACATTCAATGAATTGCAGTTTCTAGTTACATTCTATTTATTATCCTCCATGTTAGGAGTCTTTTACACTGTTTCCTTTGAAACTGACAACAAAATGAGAGAACTGCTCAAAAAAACTCGGCTGAAAATGCATATTTAGAACTGGAGATATTCACTTTAAAAATCATTTTGTAAGGCTCACTTAACTTTAATCCAAATTTTTTGTTGTCGGAGAGAATTAGAGTGGCCGATTGAAATTTAACTATTATTCTCATCAAGTGGATCTATGACTCTAATATTACGTGTTGAAAAATTTAGAGAATACAAACAACAATAAATTAAACGTCTAAAATTCTTAAAAGATATTGACATCATATTTAATTTTAAGATAATAGATATATATCTAACATATAGATATAAGACTTAATGTCTTATATTTGAATCTATAATAAATTATTATTTTTAATTTAAACTTTATTTTTCTTTATTTGCCTACGTACATAAACGAGATGAAAGAAATTGTGTAATTTGTATAACTACTTTTTGCTCGAGATAAAATCAAAAAAAATAAGTAAATTATCACAAATTGATAAGGATAATTAGATGTTTGAAGACTTAATTAGCGTGGGGTTTTACATAAGCACTCAAAGAATATTCGAGGCTTTTTTATTTTCCCTTAGGTGTATTTTCCTTGTGTTTGCTAGCGGATTGGGATGACATTTGCTTTTTCTAGTGGACGTTAACAAAAAAGAAGAAGAAAATATTTCAAAGCATGCAACTTTACTTAATTTTTTTTATACTATTTTTCAATTATTACTTCCTATATTTATTAAAAAATTTAATAATTAAAAAAAATTCATTTTATTAAATTATTCATCTTAACTATTAGTGAGTTTTTTTTACTATTATCAATGTAAATTACAATAACATTTTTAAGTTGTGCACATAGTAATTATTGAATGGTAGTATAAGAAAAAAAATATTTAAAATTACATTAAAATTTGATAATTACATTCATTTTGAGACAATTTTTTTTATTAAAGTGACACGAGATGAAACGGAAAAAAGTACTATATATACCACGACTTTTAAAATATTATTATACTTTACATTAATAATAATAATTAAAATGAATAATTTGATAAAATATTTTTTAATTATAATTATTTTGAATATATATGAAAAAAAAAATTTGCAACCTTGACAACAAGAGCTTAGGGAATAGCTTGTTAGAACGGTGGATGGCAACAACCAAACCATGGGAGAGTCCAATGTCAAACTCAAGGAAGAGTGAAGAACTTGTTCCTCCTCCTTTTCAATCAAGAAGGAATGGTGTGACAACTAGGATTTCAGCTCTTAAAACAAGTCATCAAACTCCATCATTTTCGACTATGAGCTCCGAATACATGAATGATGATAGCCTTTTATCAACTTCATTCACATCTGGTTCTCCATCTATGCCATCCACTAACACTGTTATAGTGGAAGCAACAGAGGAAAAAGATGTTCATCGACCTAGCTACATGAATTTAACAGAATCAACCATTGTCATTGTCTACTTTCAATGAATTTAACTGATCATATGTCTACTTTCAATGAGTCCAGCAGCTAGTTGTCCATTGTCATTTCTTGGTAGTGGCTAATTGACAGTGTAGATAAAATAGTGGTTTTTTGTGTGAGGAATGAAATTGCAAATGCACTACATCAATTTACATTATGTTTTTACACTAATATGTACATAGTAGTTGTTTTTTTATTGGTCTTTAGAACATTGACATTATGTTTGAACTGTGTTAAATCTCTAGTAAAAAGATGAGACCATATTATTCATTTTCCGAACATATGGACGCTCTTTTGTTATGAAAATTTATGTGATATGTACACCTTCTAAATTTTGACTCTGATTGGTAGAAAATTGCACACCTTCTAAAGCTTCTGCTCAATATTAGAAAAATACTAATAATAGTAAAGTATTCTTCTAATTCACCTAATCACCTTCATACTTATGACTTATGCGTGCATTTGTTCAAGTTATTATGATTGACTATGTGTTGCAATATCTGTAAATACTAAATACTGGTGTATAGAGATTTATTATTATTATTATTATTATTATTCATAAATGATATTTTTCTATTGCACTAGTCTTTTTATCTATTAAACAAAACTAATATGAATTGTGATTGAAAGAGTTAAAAAAAAGTTCAAAAATCATGAAAAAGAAAAAAAAAATACTAATGTAATAATTACCTCTATGTGAATACTTGACATAGTTAGAATGTGAATTATTCACAAATGATATTTTTGTACTGCACTAGTCTTTTTATCTATTAAAAATAACTAATTTGAAATGTGAATGGAATGAGTTTTTTTCTCAAATATCCATTTTTTTAAAAAAATTAACAAAAATACCCCCTTTCTGAAAACGTTTACCAAATTGCTCTACTTTTTGGGCTTTTCTGCAAGTCGCAACGGAGAGGTGCGACCTCCTGAAGTGAGAAATTTCGCAGGCCCAGTTGGAGGTCGCAGGCCGGGGGTGCGACCTCCTTCTGGAGTTTTTTTTTTTTTTTTTTT
>JBBPBQ010000003.1:47869265-47895830 GCA_037974755.1 Cicer yamashitae
AATAACAATACATTCATAAATATTAATCGTAATACATTAAAAAAATTATTATTAATATTATTAATTAGCTATAAACAATAATAATAATAATAATAATAATAATACATTAAAAAATTATTATTAATATTATTAATATTATTAATATTATTAATTAGCTATAAACAATAATAATAACAATAATAATAATAATACATTAATAAATAATAATAATAATACATTAAAAAATTATTATTAATATTATTATTATTATTAATTAGCTATAAATAATAATAATAATAGTTATTTTAATTATAAATAATACATTAATAATAAAAAATAAATAATACTTATAATTATTATTATTATTTTAAATGATGATAATTAAAAATAATTAAAAATAAAAAATTATATTAAAATTTTAAAGAAAAAACATTAAAAAAAAATACATGAAATAAAATGAAACAAAATACAAAATACATTAAATAAAGAGTTTAATAAAATGAAACAAAATACAAAATACATTAAATAAAATGAAACAAAATACAAAATACATTAAATAAAATGAAACAAAATACAAAATACATTAAACTATTGATATCCACCTAAATGACCTCCAGTTCCACATCTAGGATGTCGTCGAACTCGTCTAACTCTTTGAACGAGTCGAGGTTCTTCCGGTTCATCCTGATCATTATCATCAATGTAAGTCATAGGTGGAATTGAACCACTACCACTTGCTTCCATAGGTGGATTTGAACCACTACCACCTGCTTCCATGAAATTTTGAGGCTGAGGCTGAGGATTATACATGGAGTCAAACACAGCATAAGCCGACTCAGGAGTTGTGCACTGAGTTCCAAACAAATTATAGAAAAGCCCACTTTCTGTCGGATAACCGGGGGTAGGCATTTCTGGTATCGGCGGAACGTAATATTGAGTCGGTGGTGGTGGATCATAACATGGTTGTGCTGTGTTTTGTTGTTGTGGGGTGGATTGGGAGGTCGACGTCACAGAAGGATACGACGGTGGTTGCAATCGGGGATCACAGAGATATTGTTCCACAGATATAAATAATTTGGTGTGCTGTCTAAACCAAATCATATATTCTGTAGTATGACATAAAAGACCTTCCACGATCTTACCTTGCAACATGTAATTGTGACGCTCATTCCAATGTTTAATTTCTTCCCTCCAAACCCAGTTCCAATTATCATCAACCCCATGCCTCATGTCGACCTCATGATACATTTGCATATCCTCGGGTGGTTGTGGTATTTCTTGATGGAAGCCGAACTGAAGTGTGACTCTATCTGTATGATGTTTTTCAACGATATGATAGCAATGCAGATAGGTACATGCACTCCAAGTGACCACCTCTTCTTCAGAAACTTCATGATGGAACATGAGATAAGGTCTCCAATAGGACTGATATTTAAAAAAACAAGCTAAGTTAATTATAACAAGTATAAAAAATAAAATATTTAAAAAATTCAAATAAAAGGGAATAAATATATTACTTCGTGAACCATCATGTGATCAATTGTTTTTCGGTATCCTTCTATGTCGTTATGAGGAACTTTACCGAAATTTAGACCACCTGAATTAAATCTGTCCAATATATTAAAAATAAAAAATATAATAAAATTAGTAATGTATTAAGCAATTGTTTTAAGAAAAAGGAAAAAATAATATAAAATTTATTTGCAAATAGTTACCTTTGTGCAAGTGGAAATATCCATGGATTGGGTGATTCTGGAGCGACACAAGACAAACGATACCATGCCCAATTTTGCAACAAAAGTGCACATCCACCCATAGACATGACACCGAGTTTAGTTGCTTGACATAGTTCTCTGTATAGTGTAGCTAAAACGGCTGAACCCCAACTATATTGGGATGCTTTATTTAAATCTCCTAATAAAGAAAGATATTTTAAATGTACACGGTTGTTGGATTTGTCAGGCATCAATAACCCTCCGATCATACGTAGAATGTATGCCCGACAAGATGCTTGTTTTTGTAATTCAGATGCATCTTCACCAACATGGTCGAATGTATCCTTCAGCCACTTTAATTTAATTGAATTACCTTTTGTTGCTTCCGCAGGTGGGATAACTCCTAGGTAATTTTGACAAAGTTCTCTAACGTTCACAAAATTTGAACCGCTAACAGGAAAACCAAAAATATTTAATCCTATAATGTAATATACATCTTCCAATGTTATTGTGCACTCACCTACTGGAAGATGAAACGTGTGAGTTTCTGGTCTCCATCTCTCAACCATAGCAGTGATCAGACCCACATCTAGTTTATAATTTTCGAGTTTGATCATCTAGTTTATAATTTTCGAGTTTGATCACTTCACCGAAGCCAGCCAGTTGCAAATATGGTAATATGGCTTCATTTGGTTTTTTATTGATGTTACCGTGACATTTTAGTTTATCCTTTAACGGTGACTGAAATAAAATAAAATAATTAATAACATATAAAATATTATAAATAAAATCATGTAAGTAATGACATAGAAAATATTATAAATAAAATAAATAAAATCAACTAATTAATGACATAGAAAATATTATAAATAAAATAAAATATTTAATGACAATACTCCATAGATAATAAAATATTATTAATATTATTAATATTATTAATTAGTTATAAATAATAATAATAATAATACATTAATAATAATAATACATTAATAAATAATAAAAATAATACATTAATATTAATAATAATAATTAATAAATAATAATAATATTAATAATAATACATTAGTAAATAATAATAATAATAATAATAATAATTAATTTATAAATAAATAAATAACAATACATTAATAAATAATAATCATAATACATTAAAAAAATTATTATTAATATTATTAATATTATTAATTAGCTATAAACAATAATAATAATAATAATAATAATAATAATAATAATAATAATAATAATACATTAATAAATAATAACAATAATACATTAAAAAATTATTATTAATATTATTAATATTATTAATTAGCTATAAATAATAATAATAATAATACTTATTTTTATTATAAATAATACATTAATAATAAAAATTAAAATAAATTAAATTAAATTAAAATAAAATACAAAACTTACAAATGCTTTAATATATTGGAATTCAGCTCTATGATTCGTAGATAGCTCCATGATAAAAGGATAAATTTTGTAAAATTGATGTATTTGAATGAATTTCAAGAGCATCAATATAGATAGTCAAGTGCGTTCAAGTGAATTTCATCAGTTGTTCATTAACGACGTCCCAGCATCAGATGGAACTCTTGCAGTTGGAATGAAGTTTCAAAACAAAGATGAATGCGTACATGCAATCAAACGTTACCATCTAAAACAATCACTGAATTTTAAGGTACACAAATCAGATTTAGAAAGGTATGTTATTTATTGTTCAAGTCAAAATTGTTTATTTAGATGCAGAGCTTCAAAACGCAAAAAAAGTGAATTGTGGGTGATTGGTAAATTGAATGTGCCTCATACATGCACAAATTCTGCATTGTCACAAGATCATACGAAACTCGATTCTAACATGATATGTACAAGCGTAATGGAAGTTGTGAAAGTGGATCCTTCAATCAAAGTGAAGGTCATTATTGTTGAGATGCGGGCTTTACACAACTACATAGTTAGTTATAGAAAAGCCTGGATAGGAAAAAATAAAGCGATTGAATACAATTATGGCAATTGGGAAGAGTCTTACAATCAACTCTCACAATGGTTAATGGTTATGCAAACGTTTGCTCCAGGAACCAAAGTTGAAATGGAAACCATCCCAGCTTATCATGAGAATACTTTGATAAATGGGATAAGGATATTTCATAGACTATTTTGGGCTTTCGTTCCGTGCATATCTGCGTTTAAATTCTGCAAACCAATAGTACAAGTTGATGGGACTTGGTTGTACGGCAAGTACAAGGGAACTCTACTGATAGCAGTTACACAGGATGGGAACGACAAAGTAATCCCTATTGCTTATGCTATTGTGGAAGGTGAGACAAAAGAGGGTTGGGGTTTCTTCTTGAGAAATTTGAGAAAATACGTCACTCCACAACCCAACATTTGTTTGATTTCGGATAGACACGAATCCATTAAGAGTGCTTATAATAATCCGAACAATGGGTGGCAAGATCCTCCGTCAAAGCATATGTTCTGTGTCCGACATATTTCACAAAATTTTGCAAGGAAATTTAAGGACAATGCTTTGAAGAAAAAAGTTGTTTCTATGGGTAATAGTTTCATTCTTAATTTTTACAATTAGTGTAATTTTTAATAATTTCATTCTTAATTTATATAATTTTATACTGTTTCAATACATGTTACTCGATCAATGAGCCTACATATCGATACTACCGCAGAGAAATCGGCATAGAAAACCCGGATGCTTTGAAATGGTTAGACAACATACCTCGACAAGATTGGATTCAAGCATTCGATGGAGGTAGCCGTTGGGGTCAGATGACAACTAACCTTGCGGAGTCGATCAATGCAGTATTAAAAGGCACGCGCAACCTTCCCATCACTGCTTTGGTCCAATCAACTTATTTTAAATCAGGGACACTGTTTCCAACCATGGGAAAACAACACGCAGCAATTTTAGCTTCTGGTCAGGTATACACAGAAACTTGCATAAATTTTATGAAATTGGAGATAAAAAAATCCAATAGTCATAGAGTGGATAGTTTTGATCGGAGCAATCATACTTTCATGGTCCACGAGACAGTAGTTCCAAAGGAAGGGCGACCAATTGGTCACTTCAGTGTAAACCTTCCCAACAAGTGGTGCGATTGTGGGAAATATCAAGCTAAACATATGCCTTGTTCACATGTCATAGCAGCATGTTCTAGCATAAAATATGATTATTGGAGCCTTATACCTGATGTGTACAAGGAGGAAACGGTACTAAAAGTCTACGACGAAGCGTTCCCACCTATACCAAACAAAGGATATTGGCCAGAATATCAAGGTGTTAAGGTGTGTCACAATCCACTAATGCGGAGAGTCAAGAAAGGTCGCCCAAAGAACAAACGCATTAGAACAGAAATGGACACCACAAAAACAATTCAAAGAAAATGCGGATTATGTCGGGTTTCTGGTCACACTAGGAAACATTGTCCAAACGCTGCGGGAACATCTACTCAAATTTAATGTATTTTGTATTTTGTTTCATTTTATTTCATGTATTTTTTTTTATGTATTTTGTATTTTGTTTCTTTTTATTTCATGTTTTTTTAATGTATTTTCTTTAAAATTTTAATATAATTTTCTATTTTTAATTATTTTTAATTATCATCATTTAAAATAATAATAATAATAATAATTATAAGTATTATTTATTTTTTATTATTAATGTATTATTTATAATAAAAATAACTATTATTATTATCATTATTATTATTATTATTTATAATTAATTAATAATATTAATAATATTAGTAATAAATTTTTAATGTATTATTATTATTATTATTTATTAATGTATTGTTATTTTTTATTTATTTATTTATTATTATTATTATTTATTAATGTATTGTTTTTTATTTATTTATAAATTAATAATAATAATTATTATTATTAATATTAATGTATTATTATTATTATTATTATTATTGTTTATAGCTAATTAATAATATTAATAATAATTTTTTTAATGTATTATGATTATTATTTATTAATGTATTGTTATTTATTTATTTATTTATTAATTAATTATTATTATTATTATTTATTAATGTATTGTTATTTATTTATTTATAAATTATTATTATTATTATTATTATTATTATTTACTAATGTATTATTATTAATATTATTAATATTATTATTATTTATTAATTATCATTATTATTATTATTTATTAATAGTAAATATTTGAATATAAACGAATTGATGTGATAAAATAGTTGATAGGTCAATTTGAGAAGCAAGGACATTATAGTTATAGTATAATAGTGATAAGGCTTTAGAGAGTATCTGAAATTACTTACTACATATACATTAAAGTTTGACTTATCTGTATTAATAATACATAGGGGGGTCTGCGTTCACTATTAAGCCTACCCCCCATAATGATTATGTTTTTCCAAAATCAAACTTTGTTGTTCAGCATCTTGGACTAGCCATCCTTTAGAAGGTATTGTTAAAAGATCATCAATTCCTAATGAAATAGAGGACAAATGATTGATTTACCCATTCAAAGCAATTTACGTGAAGGATTGTCTTTAACAGAATATATAATTTCTTGCTACGGAGCCCGTAAAGGGGTTGTAGAGGCTAAATACTCCTGGGTGACCGATAGTGAAGTAGTACCGTGAGGGAAAGGTGAAAAGAACCCCCATCGGGGGCATAACTAATTAGCGGCCTATTCTTTTTACTGTAATTATATTCCCATCTCTCAAGCTAAAGATAAGGAACTAAGGTAATAAGGTAAGCCCAGAGACATAATGCTATCAGCTTCTGCTATTCCACATGCTACCGCTTTGAAGCTTCCCCCCTTTATCCGCCCATGCAAGTAAATTAATGAAAAAGATTAAAGGAATGTGCAACATCAACAAATTCGCTCATGATCAAGTTACAACCTAAGATCTATGACCATATTATGCTAACTGTTCGTATTTCGTTCATTCCATCGGTATGCTCTCAGGTACCTGTAATTGTGATCTGTTTGCCAGAACCAAGGGGTCTTTCTCTACTGCGGTGACGATACTGTAGGGGAGGCCCTGCGGAAAAATAGCTCGGCGCCAGGATGATAAAAAAAAAGCTTAACACTTTTCATTCTTATTCCCTATTCCTATTCAAAAAGGGAATAAGAATGAAAAGGTTTGGTTCCTACGTGAGCATATGCGCTGACAATGGCAATAAATCAGGATGCCACCAAAAGTTGTGTAAAAAAAAAATATTGAATGTCATTTTGATGGGAATCTCAAGTGAAAGAAAGTAAAAGTGAGTGTGAGATGCTTTAATTTCTTGAATTTGGAGTAAGTGTGCAACCTTCCTTTCATGGGGTATTGCCATGAATAGAAGAAAGACCAAGTAGGAGTAGTGGGGTGGGTCCTTATAGAAGGCCTATTAGTATTTTCTTCTATATCCCTTTTTCTGTGGGGTAATTCTAATCTTGTCTCGTTGCTTTATAAACAATGTAAACTATATTTTTTTTTTTAATTTCCCATTTGTTTGCATTGGCTTAATTTGCCATACCATATTAATAAAGATCAATGTGATCCTTTAGCAAGGGAAGAATCTGAATTCAATACAATTTGGCTTGGACTAACATATTTGAAGTTCTAAAATAAACTTTAAATGAAGACCTTCATATATAAGTGAATTGTAATCTAAAATTTGAATACAATATATACATCGACTAAATCATATTTTATTTCGAATATCTTTTAAAGTTTTGACTAATACAATATCATTTTATTTATTTATTTTGGATTTATTTCTAATAAAAAATATATTTATTTTGCGGTCTAAATTATGAGGTTTTGATTGTTATATGTTTGGGTCGAACTAGAATGCACACAAACAATTGATTATTTTTTCCTAAAAAATAAAAGAGAAAAACATAAATAGTGAGAGATAGAGATAGCTGACTAGAGGTAATCTTCATTAATTCATTGAGTAATTGAGTCAATATATATGAGCATTTAAGAACAATTTTGTCAAATCTAAAAACAAATAGATTAAGGTTATTCAACAAACTCATAGCTCTTGTGAAATAATTTACTTGTTTATTTATCAAAATTGGATTCCCCCTAACTCAATAGTCAATCCATCCAACGTTCGAATTAAATTCAACAGTAGAGAATTTGAGATTGGACTTCATTAAACAAATTTTGTTTAACCCTCGATTATTTCTAAGAAGTTCACTTTCAATTTCGAGTGTGAAAATTATTATTTATCTGATTGAATTATACAAATCTAAGTGAATGTGTAAATTCGCACTGAATTTAAAAAGAATCACAGTGAATAACTATCATTTTATAAAATTACAAATTATAATATCATTGTAATTTTATAAAACTCACAGTGATTTCGTACATACATTAAATGATTTTCTTGTTATTTTATCTCGGTTGCACAAGAGATTTGAAGATAAATTTAGGTGAACCATATGCTACCTCTCTTTCCTTATGTGGGTTCTCATTGTATCTCAAGGTACAACCTATCTTGATTCCTTTTCTTCTATGGGGAATTCCCCATCCTCTTAAGAGGGGAAAAAGAGATGGAAAAAAAATCATATAAATAAAAATAAATAAAATAGCATTTGACTGAAAAGGACACATACCAAAACCAATCCGAATAAAATAGCATTTAATTAATTTATATGCACCATGCCACCATCCGAATTAAAAAGTTATACACACAAACTTTTAATAATTAGAACCCACTATTTAAATATGTAATAATATTATTTTTCTAAAATACATACATGGTGTTAGTTAATAAATTCATTTGTTTATAAAAAATGTATATAAATATTTAATCAGTAAAATTTAACTTGATTAATGTGTAAAACTATTTTACAAAATACAAATTAAATTCATAAAAAGTATTTGATTCCTTAGAACTTAAGTAAAAAGTACATTTTAGATAAAACATTACAAAGAATTCGTCTTAGAGCTTAGTCTTATTTCTTGTTTTGTATTTTTTCCTTGATAAAAAAAACAAGTACGTTGATGAAATTTCTTAGCTTTTGTCTTTTGTTTTTGGTGGATATAAAATTCTTTAATATTATTATCTTTTTCATAATAATTGATCGCTTTAATACTATATATATATATATATTAATTATAATTTTCTTTGTCTAGTCTGAAATGGGTACATCCCTTGCACTCAATTATTTGAGATTAACTTTTTGACTCGACTAATTAAGATCATATGAACGATTAATGTGAACTTCTGATACATAATGTTGGAAATGAAACTTTTCTAAAAATTAAAGGGTTTTACTTCCCATTAGTATTTTAAGGACGCTATTTAAAAAGAAAAAGAAATATTTATAAAAAAAGTCCATTGTTCTACCGTGTTTTGAATTCTAACTGATAATCAAAAATCAAACAATCTAAATTAACGTAATTATAGAATTAATAAATCTCAACTATTATTTTTAAAATCAAACGATCTAAATATGTTACGATTAATTATACTACTATCCTATAGCAACAAAAAATGTCTACGAAAATCATAATGAAATAAAAACTACACATCAAAAGTTGTAAAAATGACTATGCAAGAAGTACAAACTTAAAGGAGTTTAAAATTGGAGAGACAAAAAAAAAAGTGTAGAGCATGGAAGTGATTTGAAAAACTTACCTGATGTGGGTATATATCCAACGTGTATATCTGTCAGGAAGTAGGTCCCACAGGCCTGCATGCCATACAATTTATTTTAATTTCTCATTTGTTTGCATTGGCTTAATTTGCCATACCATATTAATAAAGATCAATGTGATCCTTTAGCAAGGAAAGAATCTGAATTCAATACAATTTGGCTCGGACTAACATATTTGGAGTTCTAAAATAAACTTTAAATGAAGACCTTCATATATAAGTGAATTGTAATCTAAAATTTGAATACAATATATACATCGACTAAATCATATTTCATTTCGAATATCTTTTCAAGTTTTGACTAATACAATATCATTTTATTTATTTATTTTGGTTTTATTTCTAATAAAAAATATATTTATTTTGCAGTCTAAATAATGAGGTTTGGATTGTTATATGTTTGGGTCGAACTAGAATGCACACAAACAATTGATTATTTTTTCCTAAAAAATAAAAGAGAAAAACATAAATAGTGAGAGATAGAGATAGCTGACTAAAGGTAATCTTCATTAATTCATCGAGTAATTGAGTCAATATATATGAGCATTTAAGAACAATTTTGTCAAATCTAAAAACAAATAGATTAAGCATATTCAACAAACTCATAGCTCTTGTGAAATAATTTACTTGTTTATTTATCAAAATTGGATTCCCCCTAACTCAATAGTCAATCCACCCAACGTTCGAATTAAATTCAACAGTAGAGAATTTGAGATTGGACTTTATTAAACAAGTTTTGTTTAACCCTCGATTATTTCTAAGAAGTTCACTTTCAACTTCGAGTGTAAAAATTATTATTTATCTGATTGAATTATACAAATCTAAGTGAATGTGTAAATTGACACTGAATCTAAAATATCTGAAAAATAAATTTGATAATATTTCTATATAATTTTAATAAAATACTGTGGCCCTGTACCCCATTCTTGCAAACAAAACACAAATTTACTTTGATAATGGGGAATATTCTTTTGAATTAGAAAGTCGCTTTGGTGACCTAGTATGCACAACCTCACATACAAACAGCAACACTGATACATTTGCAATACTTATGAAAATAATTGGAGCAGTTATATTAAATTTACTAAAATTACCTAAGATAATTAGGCATTCTCTATTAATTTATTATTTTCAGCCATTGGTCTAATCCTCCTAATAACTCTGCACCAACTAATTAATCCTTATATTATTATTCCTTAATATGTGACATCAATTAAATTACCACTACTCCCCCCCACCCAATGATTTATGCAAGCGTGTTAGATTAGTTTATCACAAATATTACACCATGCAGGGGGTCACCTATTAATGTGTCACCTGTGGCTATTTCTAACAAGCAAGAGACATTGTGATTAATTAATCTTAATCACAATCACAAAATATTCCAGCATGAAGGGGTCACTAATTGATGTTACTTGTGGCCAGTTGTAAAAAGCAAGAGCCAATTTTGGTCAACTTATCCTTATATTTTAATTAACTTGTGCTAATTCCTAGTGAATCTAAGCTTAATTAGTAAGTAAATTAAAACTTGGAACCACTTAGTATGAAATAAACACATTTGTTGATAATGCAATTGGCCAAACACTAACTCTTTGGCATTATAAATATTTACTACCAGAGGAGATTCGGTAAAGACAGAGTTGCTTCATTTGGTGATACATATTTATTAATTTGGTGACATTTATTTATTTATTTAATAGAAGTTGTTACTAGTTTCCTCTGCTGTCATACCATATATACTAGTACTACACTACTACTTATTAATATTGGACAAAACATTTTGATATGTTTATTATTAGTACTATGAACTTTTCTTGGAATTAATTGTCTATACTACGGCTTCAATTTTATTTTCTTTCACACATTAATACATATTCGGCACCTTGATTTTACAGTCTAAACTCGAGAGTTTACGCCTTCACGTCATCAAGCTAAGGGCTAAAGGTAAATAAATTAACCAATTTATCTTTTTCTTAGAGATTATTTATTCGAAATAATAATCAAAATACTGAAACTATTTCTGCATTTTAGTTATTTTATACAATACACGCATTTTTGATAAAAAAAAAAAAATTATAAAACACATGTAAGTATGTAACTGTGCAAGCCATGCACTTTAGTTTTTGACTGCAATAATAGTATAGTGTTTTTAAAAATTATAGAGTTTCATTTTTATAACTATAATGTTTTTATTAGGGTCACATTTCATAATTAATTGTGATTGTAGTAAAATCTATCTCTAAGTCATTCTCATTAAAATATATTGTTGCAGCAGTGACTAAATTTATATTTTCATTGGTTCAAGCTTTTATTTATTTATTTTTCCTAGTAATTATAAAAGTGTCACTTTATTTGTATTTTATGTTTTTTTTAAATGTATAAGAGAAAGGAAATAAAATAAAAGTAAAATGATATTATTTTACATTTTAATGAAAATTTAAAATATTTTTTAAAACCAAATGAGCCTTACCAAACAATTTTGCGGTAAGGAGAAAACAACCCACTTATATTGGGCCTTCCTATGCTATTACCCATTTCAGAAGCCCAAAAATAGTAAGGTCAAGTAATAAAATCTGTTATAATTGATTGATGAACCATCGTCCGCTCTCAGATACATTACCGAAAACTAGAATATAATAATATATTAGCATATTTTACACTACCAAAAACTATAATCAGATTAAAAAAAAAATCGAGAGGTTGGATGAGGGATTCTTCTAAAGGACCAAATAATTAATAATATCCAACATTGATTAACAAATCAAATATGAATATATTGAATGCACCATAACAAATCACAAGTTTGTTGAAATAATAACCATGTGATTTTTCTAGTAAAAAAAAAAAGAGTGATTTTTCTAGTTGTTGATCTGATCAATATCATCTTATATCATATTATAATTTTATATTGAAACAAATTTATCCTAAGATTATAAGCTAACGAGTGTATTTTTTATTAACTATCTTTCTTCGGTTTTTCCAATATTCCCTGAGATGCATTTATAATAATGTGTGAATATTTGAACCCCTTGAATTCAACCCCTCGTGGGTTCAGCAAGTCACAACATCATATTTTTTTCAATTAATTTTTTGTTATTCTATTCTAAATAACTCAATTTATTGAACTTGCTTTGCAAGTCATAAAATTTTATATTCAAAAGAAACCATATTCATTGGCACCCAAATTACTAGAAAATATAAAACAATGTTTCTAATTCTTATGTAGGAATTAATATGGAAATGTTAGCAATAATGAATGAAGGAGATATCACAATGAACTTCAACAAAGACATCAATTTCAATACTTTCTATAAGCATGAAAATTTAGGTAATGTTACTACTACTGATCAAGGCTTGAAGAGAAAGCAGATTTTCTCATGCAAAGGTGTAGTTTCTGAGAATTCTGATACAGAAGATGATGAAATTGATCATGAAGACTTGTTATTATTAGATAAACAACAAAATCACACTGTTTTGTTACCAAGAAAACCAGAAGCTGATTCTGACCGCGATTTAGCTGCAACAAAGCTTCAAAAAGTTTACAAGAGTTACAGGATTAGAAGATATTTAGTAGATTTAGCAGTTGTTTGTGAGGAGACATGGTTAGTATCAACTTTATATGTGTGATTAGTGTACTTTTGAAAATAGATTCATAAGTTTCTTCACTGAATTTCCAGGTGGAGGGATTCAGACTCTTCTGCTTTTCGTAGGTGCTTGATGTCACATTTTGACTCTGATTCTGATAAATCAGAAACAGCTATTTCAGAATGGGCAACAGCTAGAACAATAGCTGCTAAGGTACCCTTTAATGTACTTTTTTTGAATTTGAATTTGATTAAGCGTTTATATATAAGCTATTTCAGTAACAAGATAAAATAAAGTCAAATTATTTTCGTATAAACTACAAGCTATTTTTATATGCTACCCTTAAGAGTTTATGGCTATAAGTTAGAAACAACTTATGAACATGTCATAAGCTGCTTTTATAAGTTCTAATAAATAGTTTCACAAGTAGATTGGATCAAATAAGTTAATCCAAATTAGTCTTCTTTTAATCATATTTGTTCAATGTTTGGGCTCATATTAGCCTTTTTTGGATAGATTTGTTTGAGGCTTTTTTGAATGCCAAAGAATATGCTCTTTTTTGTTTGGTTGGTAGATGGGAAGAGGATTGTCCAAAGATGATAAGTCGCAAAGATTAGCTCGAAGACACTGGCTTGAAGCTGTAAGCTCATACTTCTACATCTTGACTTAATATAAGTGTTTTAAATTAATTTTTCAAAGATATTAATTTTCATTGTTTTATCATATGTTTTCTTGGAATCCAAGAAATCAAACTAACTTTGGCTAAGGTTTTCTTATATTTTGCAGATTGATCCTCGACATCGATATGGACACAACCTGCATTTCTATTATGATGTCTGGTTTAAATGCAAAAGTTCTCAGCCTTTTTTTTACTGGTAAATATTAACTGATCAATCGTTATAGCATAGATTCTAATAGAATTTTTTATCCCTATTTTTTAATTTCTTAATGTATTTTTGTGACATGAATTAAGGTTGGATATTGGAGATGGCAAAAGAGTAGATCTTGCCAAATGCTTAAGAAAGAAATTGCAGAGCCAATGCATAAAGTATCTTGGACCTGTAAATTATTTCACTCACCACATTGCATTGAGAATTTGTTTGTAAAATTCTTACTAGTATTTTTTATGTTGTACTACTTCAACTTTGATGCTTGCAATTTGTAGATAGAGAGGGAAGCATATGAAGTGATTGTGGAAGGAGGAAAGCTTGTTTATAAACAAAGCAAGAACCTTGTACACACAACTGAGGGATCTAAGTGGATTTTTGTTCTTAGTACAAGTAGAGTTTTGTATGTTGGACAAAAGGAGAAAGGCAAATTTCAACACTCTAGTTTCCTAGCTGGTGCTCCTACCATTGCTTCTGGAAGATTGGTTGCTCACAATGGAGTACTTCATGTATACTACACTTTAAATCTAAACAAAAAAGTACATATAAATTTCATTTTATTTTATAAATGAATTGATCTTCATTTACATATTTTATTCAGGTTATATGGCCTTATAGTGGTCATTATCGTCCAACAGAGAAGAATCTTATGGAATTCATTCACTTCTTAGAGGAACATAATGTGGATATGACAAATGTAAAGGTGAATTTCAAACCTTGCCAAATTGGCCCTCATAATATGCAATATCAATTAACATAATCAATTATAAAAAAAAAATATTTTCACAAAATATTTTTAATTTCAAAAAATGTTTCGGTTCAAAATTTTGCTTTAGACTTGAACAAGTGTTGTTGTCTCATGTAGAAACATCTGATTAATGATGATATTCCACTTTCTTATCAATTAATATAATCAATTATAAAAAAAAATTATTTTCATATTTTTAACTTCAAAAAATATCTCAACTCGAAAGTTTGCTTTAGAGTTGAACTTTTTGATATTGTTGCCTCATGCAGAGACATCCAGTTGATGATGATATTCCACCTCTTTATAAACCTGTGGATGAAGAGCTTCTTTCCTTTGATTACATAGAAGATGATGTGAGTTCTTGTGATGACAATGCCAATGCCAATGCAAATGGACTACATGAGTTGGTCCTAGGATTGGTTATGTGAGAGAGTACCAAAGCACTTGAACAGCTCAAGCCATCATCACCAAGAATCATCAATGGAACATTTTTAGATAAAACAACCTTTCCCTCTTTTAAGTTCTAGTCCTTTCTGGTTCCTAGTCTAAGGGTACATGTTCCTTTTTTTGGGACCTTATTTAGTTCAATGTTATGAAGCATTGCTTTTAGTTTTAGTATAAACATTTGGAATATATATTAGTACAAAATATAGGATGATAAAGGTCATAAAGGAGAAAACCCAATATTTATTTTATTCATTTGGGTTTTTTTTTCTTGGCCATTCTTTTTAATTATTTGTGTTGTATTTGTTAGCTTGTGCTGAGACATTCTTTTTCCTCCCCCTTAAAATGCATAGCTGCTTGTCCAATATTTTTGTGGGGATGGTCAATCGTATATTCTTATGTAGTAAGTCGATGTTACATATTAAATATGAAAATAAAATATTTTTTCACCTCTCTTATTCTCCAATTCTTTTTTCTTTGTGTGGTTGTAACTTGAATGATTTTTTTTTCAACGCATTCATCTAATTAGTAGTTTAAAGTCATTATATCAACAATATAAACAATTCAAATTTGAAATTCGGTTTAAAAGCAAATTTAAAATCAAAATCATTCAATCTTAATTAAATGACTCTATGATACTAATCGCGTGAATGCATTAAAACTGAAATATAGACAAACCATATTTAATTGTTTGCACAAAAAATAGAAAAATTGCAAAACTAGTTATGAGACCCTTTAGTTGTGTTCATTTATTATTTCAACCTTGACTAATAAGAGGGGTGCCCTAGTATAATACAATCAAGTTCTTGCCTTAGATCTCATCAAAATTGCTCAAACATTAAAATAGGTGAACAAAAGTGCAATTAAAGTTTTTTTAAAAAAATACTGTATTCTTTTTTTTTGCACCACCCCATTTGTTCACTTCTGATGTAATTCAAATAATTTTTCAATGATTAAATATAAAAAAAAATAGAATAAATACCATATTATGAATCAAACAGTTATTTGGGGAATTTTTTTTGCTATTCAAATAATTTAAACACAATTAATATTATACTCTATGGGGCAGGTATAGGTGTGAGGATTATACCATGCACCCCCACACCTATACCTGCCACCCCTCAAGACACATAAAAATACAATTTTATCCTTTTAACAATTTATAATAAGTTTTAAAATTGATACTTTCGGAAGTTTTAAATTTTCGAAACTTTCAGAAGTTTCAAATTTTCGAAATAAGGATTACATTTCAAAAATTTGGAAAGTTTCGAAAGTTTTCAAATCTAGAAATTTTCGAAATAAGGATTACATTTCGAAAATTTGGAAAGTTTCGAAAGTTTCTAAATCTGAAAATTTTCGAAATAAGGATTACATTTCGAAAATTTGGAAAGTTTCGAAATTTTCCAAATATGGAAAGTTACGAAATTTTCCTATTTCGAAAGTTTTAAATTGTTTGAAAGTTTTGAAAATTCTGAAATTTTCTATTTCGGAAGTTTCGAATTGTTGGAAAGTTTCGAAAATTCTGGAAATTGTCATTTCGAAACTTTGGAAACTTTCGAATATTTTGGAAAGAGGGGTGAAAAAATGAGAAGTTAAAAAAGTTGAAGATTTTATAAAAGACAAAATTGTATTTTCACGTCGATTGAGGGAGTGGCAGATTTAGATGTGGAGGTGCATGGTATAATGCTTTGTACTAAGTGAGGACTCTATTGGGCTCATCTCTAATGGCTTTGTAGTACTCGGGCCGGGTAAAGGATCCAATAAATACGCGCCTATTAGAACGGCACCGTTTGTTAAACCAAATAAATATTGAGAATAGTGAGTCAACTCGGAGCGGGTGGAATTTGAATGAAAGAAATAAAAAGCGAAAGTTGAAAGTTGAGTTATGATGTTGACTTATTCAGTTACCGTTACGGTAGGCTCAAGGTCTTTTTCTTAACAAAAACAAATTTCAAAATTCAAAATTTTCCTTACAACACAACATATAACGTTCCAACTTTCTAAACTCTTTCATCTTATCATACAAAAAACCAAAAATTCTATCTTTCCTTCAATGGGTGCTTCTGGAAAATGGTTTAAATCACTTCTTTCTCAAAAAAAGTCATCTACAACTCATCAAGTAAACTAACCTTTTTTTCTCCCTTTTTTAAATTTAATTTCTAGCTACTTAGGGTTAATTAATTTGTTAATGTTTGTTTAGGAGAAGTTTAGTGGTGGTGATAATAATACTATTAAGAAGAAGTGGAAGCTATGGAAAACATCTTCAGAAGGGTCTTCAATGAAGAAGAGTGTTGGTGATGATTCTGTTTGTGATTCTTCCCTTACTGCTGCAAAAGCTGTGGTGATTCGATCTCAACCCAGAGATTTCATCCTCATCAAGAAGGAATGGGCTGCTATCAGAATTCAAGCTTTGTTTCGAGCCTTTTTGGTAATTAACTCTTCTAAACAACTTTATTATGGTAATTTAGTTTTAAGCTTGCTACTATCATTTATCAGTTTCTATTTTATAGTATTTTGAATTGTTTACTACATTTAATCTATTTTATAGTGTCAAGCACCAAATTGTTAATTAGTACTTAGGTTGAAATTAAATGTCCTTCCAAATTATAGGAATTTGAAATTTGAAGTCCAATTTAGGATTATGAGTTAGGGCGCGTTGAGTATGGCTCATATTTACTGATAAGTGGAGTCACCGGAGGGTAGCAGAGTTACTCGGATACATTTAGGTTTAATTTTTTAAACTAGGGTTTAATCTCAAGTTGTAATCTGTAACCCTAAAATGGAATGGTCGAAAATCACGGTCATAGTCACACTACTTTTGGGAAACTTAGGCATAATTGACCGATCTCTGTGATTAGTTACTTGTGTATTTGTGAGCTTTTTATTTATCTGATCTATCCTTGGAATCAGATCTGCTGTTCTAACATGACCTCCTAATCTTAGAACTAATCTCATCACCTATAATTTGTTTTTGTTAATGAATTTTTCCAAGATCCACTAATAGATCTAAATTTGAAATTTGAAATCAGCTCATATCTCAGGCAAAGTGAAGTTGATTTTTCAACTTTTTAGTCCTTCCTCCTTAAGACATGCAAACTTTTCTCCTTTTTCTCTTTTTGTTTTATGGAAGGGTGAATGACATAGGTAGTTAGGTTCTTCTCTATGGTTAATGGTTATTGTGCTTACTAATATAATGCATAAACACTAACAAATTTTTGAGTTTTCTAAAATGCTCTAGTTGCTGCCTGTGTGAGGATTTATTGCAGAAATATCAGCACTTTTTTTTAAGAGGATTTGATCAGTACATTAAGCTTATACCTCTTGTGATTAGTTTTTTCTATGCTGATGCTCTTCACTTTATTAATCTCCTATTATGTTTAATATACATTGCAGGCTAGAAGAGCTTTAAGGGCATTGAGGGCAGTAGTGAGGCTGCAAGCAATATTTCGAGGCCGACAAGTGAGAAAACAAGCAGCTGTTACTCTAAGGTGCATGCAGGCTCTTGTTAGAGTTCAAGCACGTGTAAGGGCTAGGAATGTGAGGAACTCTCCAGAAGGGAAAGCAGTGCAGAAGTTATTGGATGACCATCGCAACCAAGCTGATTTTGTTAAGCTTGTAGAGGTATCATACATAATAATAAGTTCTCTATAATTTGATTCAAGATAGCATTATGTTTTTTAATGTTTATTTTGAGTTACAAGGATATATATATATATATATGCTAACATATAGTAAATTTTGTTATGTTATTATCAGCAAGGATGGTGTCAAATTCCTGGAACTGTAGATGAAGTAAAAGCAAAGCTAAGAATCAGGCAAGAAGGAGCCATCAAGAGGGATAGAGCATTGGCATACTCTCTATCCACACAGGTAATGAAGTTGAGAGGATCTTATGCATGGTTTTAAATTGCAGTCGGAGTTGCGGCTATGCTGCAAATTTGTATATTGCCATAAAATGTAGGCAAATACAGCTGATAGCGACCGCATTTGTAGTTACAAGAACCTCTAAACTATTATGCAGACCGCAATTTAGAACCATGATTTGATAAAATATACACTAATTTTTTTCTTTGGTAAGATTTAATGGTTAAAGTTATTACCAAATTCATTTAGTTTTGTTTCAATATAGCAGTCAAGAATGAGTGCTAGTCCAAACTCAAAAGCAGCAACTCTTCTGAAGAATTGCAACCTTGACAACAAGAGCTTAGGAAATAGCTTGTTAGAACGGTGGATGGCAACAACAAAACCATGGGAGAGTCCAATGTCAAACTCAAGAAAGAGTGAAGAACTTGTTCCTCCTTCTTTTCAATCAAGAAGGAATGGTGTGACAACTAGGATTTCAGCTCTTAAAACAAGTCATCAAACTCCATCATTTTCGACTATGAGCTCCGAATACATGAATGATGATAGCCTTTTATCAACTTCATTCACATCTGGATCTCCATCTATGCCATCCACTAACACTGTTATAGTGGAAGCAACAGAGGAAAAAGATGTTCATCGACCTAGCTACATGAATTTAACAGAATCAACCAAGGCTAAACTCAAAGCTTATAGGTGTTCTTCGCAGAATTCAAAGAGACTCGCAATGGATGATTGTATGTCTCATAACACAAGTACAACTTTTCTAAATGGAGATAATAGCACAAGCAGTTCTGGTTCTGACCCTTCAGTTAATTTATGGAAGGATCGCTGTGCAACACCTCTAAGGGCAAGTTATCAAAGCCGATATGTGAGGAGATAGAGAATTTTCTCAAACAGTTGCAGATCATATGTCTACTTTCAATGAGTCCAACAGCTTGTTGTCCATTGTCATTTCTTGGTAGTGGCTAATTGACAGTGTAGATAAGATAGTGGTTTTTTGTGTGAATTGCAAATGCACTACATCAATTTACATTATGTTTTTACACTAATATGTACATATTAGTTGTTTTTTTATTGGTCTTTAGAACATTGACATTATGTTTGAACTATGTTAAATCTCTAGTAAAAAGATGAGACCATATTATTCATTTTCCGAACATATGGATGCTCTTTTGTTATGAAAACTTATGTGATATGTACACCTTCTAAATTTTGACTCTGATTGGTAGAAAATTGCATTACTTGAATATTTTCTAAGGCTTCTGCTCAATATTAGAAAAACACTAATAATAGTAAACTATTCTTCTAATTCACCCAATCAGCTTCATACTTATGACTTATGCGTGCATTTGTTCAAGTTATTATGATTGACTATGTGTTGCAATATCTGTAAATACTAAATACTGGTGTGTAGAGATTTATTATTTTTATTGTTATTATTATTATTATTCATAAATGATATTTTTCTATTGCACTAGTCTTTTTTATCTATTAAACAAAACTAGTTTGAATTGTGATTGAAAGAGTTAAAAAAAAGTTCAAAAATCATGAAAAAGAAAAAAAAAATATACTAATGTAATAATTACCTCTATGTGAATACTTGACATAGTTAGAATGTGAATTATTCACAAATGATATTTTTGTACTGCACTAGTCTTTTTATCTATTAAATAAACTAATTTGAAATGTGAATTGAAAGAGTTAAAAAAAAATACAAAAATCATTATAAAGAAAAATAAATACTAATGTAATAATTACCTCTATCCAAAAGAAGGTTGTCTTTATTAATCTGGCTCATTAATGTCTCAACTAAATCTATATCAATAGCTACGGACCCAAACAAAAACACGTGTGCTTTTTTCTGCCTCAATGGCTCAATCAAGCTTTTGTACTCAACTTCTATTGTCTATTATTACTATGTACTATAACCACCACACACAAAGAATGCAAAAAAAATAAAACATCAATTCAAGACTCGAAACGAGTAAGCTTTATTAAAGACATTTCTTATCGCCACTTACGCAACAAGAATAGATTTTAATGAGAAAAATCACGTGGTCCAAATTAATAATTAATAATTAATACTATTATGTACTAATGCAACATGTATGGTCCAGTTCCAGTCAAATCGTGCTTTTGCAGAAAGGACAATCGTTGCTTTTTATTAAAGAAAGGACAATTGTTATTTATTATTACTCTCACCTTTTTGAAGTGTATTTGGGAATCAATGTTTTTTTTTTCAACGGTTAATTTTAATAATTAATATTTTTAGTATTTTTTTAAGGATAGAAATCGATTATGAAAACATTTTAATTACGAATGTAGGTTTCAATCAACTGTTTTTTTTTAATTAACAAAATTTTATAAAGTGATTTGTGAAACTAAAAATCTTTGAACAAATTCGTTATTTTATATAAGTGAATTTATATTTTAAAATGTCATACAAAATTAATGTAATAAATAATTTTCAATTTCAATAATGGGTTTATAATTTAATTTTAAATAGTAAATATTTGAATATAAACGAATTGATGTGATAAAATAGTTGATAGGTCAATTTGAGAAGCAAGGACATTATAGTTATAGTATAATAGTGATAAGGCTTTAGAGAATATCTGAAATTACTTACTACATATACATTAAAGTTTGACTTATCTGTATTAATAATACATATGGTTCCTACGTGAGCATATGCGCTGACAATGGCAATAAATCAGGATGCCACCAAAAGTTGTGTAAAAAAAAAATATTGAATGTCATTTTGATGGGAATCTCAAGTGAAAGAAAGTAAAAGTGAGTGTGAGATGCTTTAATTTCTTGAATTTGGAGTAAGTGTGCAACCTTCCTTTCACGGGGTATTGCCATGAATAGAAGAAAGACCAAGTAGGAGTAGTGGGGTGGGCCCTTATAGAAGGCCTATTAGTATTTTCTTCTATATCCCTTTTTCTGTGGGGTAATTCTAATCTTGTCTCGTTGCTTTATAAACAATGTAAACTATATTTTTTTTTTTAATTTCCCATTTGTTTGCATTGGCTTAATTTGCCATACCATATTAATAAAGATCAATGTGATCCTTTAGCAAGGGAAGAATCTGAATTCAATACAATTTGGCTTGGACTAACATATTTGAAGTTCTAAAAATCATGACCTTCATATATAAGTGAATTGTAATTTAAAATTTGAATACAATGTATCCATTGACTAAATCATATTTCATTTCGAATATCTTTTAAAGTTTTGACTAATACAATATCATTTTATTTATTTATTTTGGATTTATTTTTAATAAAAAATATATTTATTCAACAAATTCATAGCTCTTGTGAAATAATTTACTTGTTTATTTATCAAAATTGGATTCTCTCTAATTCAATAGTCAATCCGCTCAACGTTCGAATTAAATTCAACACTAGAGAATTTGATATTGGACTTCATTAAACGAGTTTTGTTTAACCCTCGATTATTTCTAAGAAGTTCACTTTCAACTTTGAGTTTGAGAATTATTATTTATCTGATTGAATTATACAAATCTAAGTAAATGTTTAAATTCGCAGGGAATTTAGAAAGAAACACAGTAAATAACTATCATTTTGTAAAATTACAAATTATAATATCATCGTAATTTTATAAAACCCATAGTGATTTCATACATGCATTAAATGATTTTCTTGTTATTTTATCTCGGTTGCACAAGAGATTTGAAGATAAGTTTAGGTGAACCATATGCTACCTCTCTTTCTTTACGTGGGTTCTCATTGTATCTCAAGGTACAACCTATCTTGATTCCTTTCCTTCTATGGGGAATTCCCCATTCTCTTAAGAGGGGAAAAAGAGATGGAAAAAAAATTTCATATAAATAAAAATAAATAAAATAGCATTTGACTGAAAAGGACACATACCAAAACCACTCCGAAGTAAGGAGAGGACAAAGAATTACATAGCATTCTTTCATGTACTTGTTTTCAAATCTCTATAATTTGAGACAAAAACAAAAGATCCTGACGACAATAGTCCTTTGATGGCTCAACAAATAAAGAAAATGAGCCCAGTAGTATTAAATGTTGCATGTGCATCTATTAATTACGAATCTTGTTTTAACTATACTTCTTTTTCTTTTATCATAAGCTTGATATGTTTCTACTTACTTTTTCTCTCATAAGCAACAAAATACAAAAATTCTATGTTGCTTGTTGTCAGCTTGTAATTTGTTCTAAAAGATCACTCTCTTTAGTATATTTTTAATTAATTGGATTAACTTGGGATAAATTTTATATTGCTCAAGAATAATAAAATCTAGGAAGGACTCTAACAGATTAATGGGTATGCAACAATCATACAAAATATGGTCACATCTATTTAGTATGTGTTTGGAAAATAACTTGATCATGGTATGGATGGGAGCTATGCAAACTCTACAAATTTTTACTTTTATATTTCATTGTCGAAACACATTAGAATGTGAGAAGTATGTGCGTTAACGATAGAGTTCACTGCTAGCATCCGAAATTCCAAATTTCACCCAAGAACAAAAATTTTATTGTACCTAATTTGTTTTTTTATGAAACTTCATATATATATATATATATATATAAAGTATTATTATAAGTTCCATTACATAATTTAGATAGTCCAACCAAAAGGATTATACCAAACATTGTTTTTAGTACTGCTTTAGATGGAATCCCTCAATAGGGTGTAAAAGCATACTTTTCCCAAGCTACTTTCAATCCGACAATTATAATTATATATTAATGTTGTCCCTATTTAGTCATTCCACCAATAATTTTTAAGACAAAAATGTCGTTCAATGTCTTCTATATAAGATTTAATTAGCTTATTTAATTGTTAAATTTTAGAAAGCATTAATATATTGTAAAAAAAAAGCATTAATTTATCTAAAATTTTGTTTTTATGATATTAACATTAAATATTTAATAGGCATATACAATTAGTTAAATCAATTCTACATAATCAAAAATACATTGGTCCAAATAGAACTAGACTCATATGTTTTAAGTAATCATGAGTTTGAGTAGTGTAGATTGAAAAATGTAATTGTCACGAGAGACAACACTAAAGATGATCAATAAGGTTTCTTGACATAGATTACTCGTCGATAAACATAAATGATATTTCACATTAATAATAATTAACAAAAATATATATCAATTATAATAATATAGTACATTCTTCTGACAATTTTTTAATTAAAATTAAAACGTGAAAACCTAAGAAAAAATTTGAGTTACCTTTTGGTCAAAAAATTAAAAAAATATATTTATATTTACTCCACTCCAAATGAAGTTTGAACATACAACATACAGATTTAAGACTTTAATTTTTACTATTAGATTAATCTTTTGGAATACAAAAAGTGAGGTGTATCACACCAATGCAATAGTGTGACACATAAATAACACACCACGAAAAGTTCGATAGCAAACTAATGTAACGACCTCTTCCTAAAAAAGTAATTTAATATTATAAAGACTATTGATCCAGTATATTACACTTGAACATAAATTATCAAATTAAAGGTCGAGAAAGGTATGAAGAAATAGTTTCTTGTGTTTGGAGATACAGTATAAAATTTTTTACAAATAGTTTGGGTTAGTTAGATTTTTCTTAATAAAAGAAATGAAATGATTAAAATAAATATTTAAATAATCAAAGTTTTATGTTTAACGATTACTATAATTTTTTAACTATTACTGCAATTTTATAATACATTTATTTTCTAATACTACATAGGGCACATTTGATTTTTTTTAATTAAATAACTTAGATGAACTCACCTACATATACTAATTGTGAAGATGTGTAGAATTTCAAATTCAAACTATAGTCCCAACATATCAAATATTTGTGCAACATATATTTTGAAAGAATAAAAACAAAATAATCTAGCACTATAATAGTAACAAATAATACCAAGACAAATTAGGGATGTGTGGTTAATATCTAATGAAAAGATTAAAAAGATTGCATTTTTCAATATGTTTTGGGTCAAACTCAAGTCAGCTCAACCCATTTTAGCACTATGATAGATCAATTTTAGATCAATCTGACCTATGTCATAAAATTAAGACATCTTATAGATAGCAAAGAGAATCTGAGCTAGAAGACCACCAAAGCTCACCAATACCTTCACTTTTAGCCACATGATGGCCAACATATTATGATCACAGCCTCACAATGACAACGATCACCGTACATCAACAAAGACACGCGTTCAAAATCAGACAATGTTCCGAAGATCACGGATCATCTCACTAACAACCCTAATGAAATTCTTCTAGAAACCTTAGGGAATCTCATATAAAAAAAGGACATCTGATGTAGAGTAAGGTACATTGAATTCTAACTTAAAACCTCTCGTACTAAGATACAAATTGACTTAATCGTTGAAGTATATGCAAGTAAAATCCCCTGACGTGGAACTTAGAGTTGCAGTCATCTCCTCCTCCATAATAAAACTACTATTCTCTACTTCTAAGTTAAGAATTTTAGTTAACTTCTTATCAAAATAGAAAAGGTATAATTTGTAGAAACTAATTATTTTTTTATATAAATTTTTTGGAGAAGCTAATTAATTCATTTTGGTTAACTTCTTATCAAAATAGAAAAGGTAAAATTTGTAGAAACTAATTATTTTTTTATATAAAATTTTTGGAGAAGCTAATTAATTACCTATGCCTGATGCAACAATTATATATTATAGTTAAAATATTGATAAAAAATTATGGATGCTTGCTTACTGTATAATTAATTGCATATCTCTAGAGTCAGTGATAGCCGTTTTTATATATAGTTGTGATGAGTTTTTTTGATTAAAATCACCTCATTGCCTTTCTTCTTTCTGATATATGAATTAACACCTTGATTTATTACTTTCAAAGTTGAGTGACACTATCGTACATTGTTTCTTCTTCTCAAAGATATATATAGTCCTCAAAGTATTATATCACAAATGTAGACGTTTAGTACACTATCATGTCACTTTTCAATTAAACTTGGTTAGTCTCAATAAGAATAAGAATGATTAATATTCATCATTACTTAAGCGTTTATTCACCCAAGTAGTCAAGCATGTTTTTATCTTGGTTAATTTGTTGCGTACATCCAAGCATCAGCTATGAAAACACGATTTGAAGCATCATTAAATAAACATTTAAATATATTTTTGGTGTCTATAAATATGAAAAATGTTTGGTGTATATTTTGAGAAAGAAAGAGAGTGATAGTGATAGAAAAAAAGATAGAGGTAAAATAAGGTGTTGAATATGTGTATAAATTTTTTAAGTGTATGTGTATCATTGTTGTATAAATATATTATATTTTACTTTTAATCTCTCTATATTTTTTTTCAAACAATAGTCATTCAAATGTTTTGTTTCAACAATTTTGATTTCTACTTTTAAGTCAACTTATGTGTATCAATCAAATTTTTGAATAATATTTTTCAGAAATGTTTAGAAAATTAATATAATTAAGAACTCTCCTTACAAATTTTTAGAACTTTTCAACAAAATATGAATTAAATATGAGCTCTAAGCACTAAAAACTTTTAAAAAGCTTATATTTAATTAATCATTTGTTAAAAAAAATCCTAAATGTTCTAAATATGAATAAAAAAAATCATTTAAAAATTTAGACGATATACATATGAACTGTTTTAATA